>JAQFZG010001564.1:0-20459 GCA_034695465.1 Entomobrya nicoleti | reverse complement strand
AATTAACCCTTTCGACTAAAAAAATTCAACTGTACCAACGGTCGACTGAAGGCATTTCCACTATATTATACTGACCCGCTCTATATACTTCACCTGCTATCTCATGCTAAAGTTCTTATGCATGCAAATGCCTAGTATTTAAGTTTCACGTCGTATTTATTACTTTAACATAATTCCAACATATTTAACAGTTATTTTTGTTTCATCTTAACAGTTTGATTGTCTCAACACTCTTAATTTAGAGCATAAGTTCAAACACGTGTAAATTTAATAAATTGATTTTTACTAGCCAAATATTAAGCTGGCCAAGTTGGAAATTATACCACACTGTTTTTCAATCAATAAACCAGCTATTTTGATGCTTATAAGCTATCTCGCTTTGACACAAATTTATTAAAAACGGGGAAATATAATTAAAGCTGGACATATATCATAAATATAACGAAGCAAACATCATGGGCTTTGGTATTATTCAGCTTTAATAAAGCCGAAAGTTTTTTATTGATGATTTATTATTCAAGTTAAATTTCAACTAGTTGGTTTTGTTTTCTGTTTGTTTTTAATAGCACATAACATTTAAAATATTGTATCATAAGTGTGGATCATTTTCTGACTGTTTTAATATTCTGACAATTGGCTGCCTGTTTGCGGCCTAAACTCTAAGTAGCATATTTGTATATGGGCCGCGACAATTTTCCAAAACAACCTTTAAACAAAAAAATGCAAAAAAAAAGTTTTGAAAATTTTACTTGACTAAACTCAATTTAGTTTAGGGCTCGAAAACTACTATGCATATTTAGGGCACGAAAATTTCACTAACCAAAGTCAGCTTTTTTTTAACGGCAACTTGCAAATTAGAAATAAAATGTTTCGCTGACGCTAAGTTTAATAAAAAACGTCGAGAATAAAGTTAAAATCAAGAATAATTTTTTTAGTAAGTTCGACACATATTGAGCTAGTATGTAGGTTATGTTAGAATGGGTTTAAAACGGTAATTATGAACACACAAGCTAGAATTCTGAAAAAAATCCTTATAATTCAGCATACAAACTTTCTATTCTCGATTTGCCGTACTGTTTTGTTTTGGTAAAGCACCGTACTCATGTTTGACGAAATTTCAAAGGTTTTCAACTTTGGTGATCCGTCGTACATAAATGCCAATTTCAAACAACTTTGAAAAAATGCAAATTTGGTAAACTGTCATGTTGATCTTGTGTCGGAAAATCATTTGTAGCACAACTTACCAAATATTCGTTCAACCTACTAAACTATTTAGCATTCGTTTCTTAGCTTTTGGAATGGAACGTCGTTAAATTTATGTAAACTAGATTCAAATCGTCTCAGAATAAGCTCAAAAATCACCTAAAACACAAATATTGTAAAATACAGTTTAAGTCATTTATTCAGCATTTTTCGTATCTTAAAAGAAGTTTGATATTAAATTACTAAGTACAAAAAATACTTCTTATATTTAAAATGGCAGTAAACAGGTTATTTCACGTTAACTAAAATCTTCCTTCCTCAACAACATTTAAATATTTACCTAAACTCACACAAAAAACTCAACCAGTACTAAAATAAATATTCAATTTCTTCCTGGAGAAAAGTGTTAAGCAACTTCTGCAGTCTCAAGCAAGCTTCCATGATAAAGTATCAGGTCCCTTTAAAACATTCCGAGCTAGCTCTTCCCCCAACCTCCTAGTTGCCCAAGGGCTAAACATACAAGAAAGCATGCGTTTCTACAAAATAGCGCATAACCTTCGCATTACCTTTTTTATTTTAAATCTCCTTCACTTATCTAAATTTTCATTTCCAAACAAAACCATAATAAATGGAGATTTACTAACAGGATATATCATTTGGCTTTTGGTAGCCGCAGTAGGACACGCCAGCTGGTTAAAGTTCACACGCAGTTAAGCTTGTTTTGCTCAGCACTCCATTCGTATACACGTTTTGCGCACATTTTCTTTATCATTTTAATTTGCATTGCAGATATTGACCCTATTAGCATGTGGTCACGTATTCATCACCTAAAAATTCCCTATATTGTTTACAGAACATGGAATTTTACCCTAGTGACAGGGATAAACTGTACTATTATGTATAATGGCATATATATATGCTACATTGCTCTTTCAGTATTATCTCAACAAGTGCTTGAGAAATTCGCGAAAAAACCTAGCTCCTTACATTCGTTTAACAACAGTATACAAAACTATCGACAACTTCAGCTTTATACGGAACTGGTAAAAAGTTGTTTCGAAAATGTAGCTTTCCGAGTTAAAATTGTGTATATGACAATTGGGGTCCTCTTGGGAGTTTTGATATTACAGCCGAAAATTCGTGCAACGACTTCTATGACTTCGTTTGCATTTGCAGTGTACATATTTGTGTGTGTGTACTTTTTTCTGACAGTGGGCTACTCTTTTCCTGGTAGGTGTAATCACACTTGTAGAAAAATACAGAGGGATTGAAAAAGGCGCGTTGTGGATTTACTTAAGATGCTTGTCTTACGAGAAATGAGAAGCCTGTAAGTTGGATGATGATGAAGGCTTGTAAAGATATTCGTATTCGGTTTGGGTGCTCGAATTACTATGAGCGAAACACTTCGTTAAACATATTAAATCTGCTAATAGAGAAAACAGTTAGTTTGGTGTTGCTCTTTTAAAAGAAAATATTAAATATATTGTTGTGGGATTGAGAAATAGTGAAGGCGTAAAACAATAGCGGTTTAATAGTACATACACAATAAAATACATTATTTATGTTTATTGAAATTTTAAAAATTGAAAGAATCAAAAAATAGACAAAAAAATGTTTATCCTTTTGAGTGGATTTTATTTAAATACAGCCGTAATTAATAATACATAATTAATAAGATATAATACCGAACGCATAATTATTATTATATATTTTACATAACTTATCTCAAATCGATATTGATAAATAGGATGTTATTATTATAGCTTGTTTTTCTCAATTACGTTGAACGAGTTGTTTACAGTTTTAGGGAATCACTTGAAAAACAAATAATTTATCTATATTTTATATCGAAATGTTCATACACCAAAAAAGAAGCTATTTGTTATTACAACGTGTACGATAATATATAACGTTATTTAACGTTTTAACCTGTTTTAATTTAAATAAATTCGTAAGTTTATATAAAGCTACGATTAACAATAAACTTTCACGTTATCATTAACATAAGCGTACATAAGTACTTTAACTTTGTTGTAAATGTAACCATAAAATTATACGACTTTATCTATAATATTTATTTAAAAAATGAAGTTTACCTTCGAAAAATTATGTGAAAGGAATGTTGGTTATCTTTAATAAAATTAAACATTGCAACTTATACTTCCTTTACAAGTTTACAATAGCTTCTTGCTTTATTGTTTAACCAGAAAAAGTTAAAAACTAAAATCTGCTTACCATTTACGTCTAAAAGCATATATTTGTAGCAAATTCACGACTCACTCTAAATAATATCTTCGATGGCTGGACTGGAAGTTTGGGTATTATTCTTGTCATATGGCAAGGTCCCATCAAGAATTCTTATAATTGTGTAATATGCTTTTGGGGATCATCACAATGCAATGTATTTATTTATATGCTCGAGCAATCTATTTAGCTCAGTTTGACTTAGGGATAGGGTGCGTGGTGCTCTCGGAGACTATAAAATATTCTGCAAGTCAGTTTACAATAAATGCATTGAACAAGTGTGGTATGGCGATGTGGAGGTAAAAATGAGTGTTTAAAATACTTTAACGCTCTAAATTTTATTTTATTTCAATGTGATTTCTGATAGACCAAAACTAATTCAAGAATCCAATTATGATAGCTTCCGGGAAACTCAAACGCTGGCCATAATATAAAAACAACCAAAAAGAAAAACAGCGAATTTGCTATTACATCCCTTCGTTCAACTTTTCGTTCACTCGAAATATAAAAAGTTCAAATGGATTATTAGGGCTTCACAAATCCTCCATGTTAGTTTATGTGCTATTTACGTAGTATGGTAAAAAATTCGGTTAAATTCGTTCAATTTTTTTTACAGATTTTGTGGTTTATGATGGCCGCCTTATTTTTGTACGGAACTATTCAAAATAATGAAGCCAATGTAGACAACCAGGCAAAGTACTCTTTGGATAGTTTTACAAATGATACAAGACATTCCATAAGAACCGGGATTACAGCCAACTCTATTTCCAGCTTATCCGAGTTGTTTGGGGGTGAGCCGGATAACCATGAAGAACCAGCTAATTTAGGCGAAACTAATTTCACAAACAACAGCAACCCAGTCAACATTTTTGGATCCTCAGAAAATATTAAAAACACTGCTTACATTAAGTCTTCTAACGACTTTGGTTCCAATTTTTGGTTTCGAATCATTGTATTTCTACTTTGGCCTATCTTTGTGACAAAAGAAAGTGTAAAATTGCTGCTTATCTCGAAGAAACGGAGTTATCTTAAAGAGTTTGAAAATTTTGACAAATTTTTGCACTACTAATAATTGGGTTAAGTTGGTGTTTGCCAAGTTGGATTATTTATGTAAGTACTGAAAACTTGATAACTTTTAAAAGTGTATCGTGAATATAGATGATTTTATTAGTATCGTTAATCATGTTGATATTTTTTTACATATTGCGCTTATACTCTTCCTCTTTTTGGTTCAAGGAGACTTTGTTAACTTTGGCACATTTGACGTGCAAAATGGTATGATAGTAAAGGTATGGCAATATAATCTGCATTCATTATAATAAGCTATGAAGAAACTTATATGACTTCGAAACTGAAATTTAAAAAATTAATGTTAAAATTAGCAAGGGATTTTACTTTTAAAATGGTTACTATACTTTTTAGGGGCTGTCGTGTTTGGGCGAATGATAAGCGCTTTTATACCGATTTTGATTGTATTCATGGCAATGTTCACCATTTTGCTGTCAACTGTAAGTTATTGATGCGTTCTTTAGTACTACATATTATCGATATATTTGAAAAACAAACATTTTATTTTAATCCGATAATGTTTTTAAATTCATACAGACCATTGGCTTTTTGAACAATGTAGCAGTTCAATTTACCCCGATGTTTCCAATTTTAAGAGTATTTCCAAAAGAAAAGTATGAAAGGATCGCCTTTGCAGTTGCACTTACGGTTATTGTTTACTTACGGTAAATTTTCGATTAATTTTCAAATTGGCACAAAAATTCGTTAATATACCATTTTATTGCTGTTTTTGTAGAAACTACTGAAAAGAAGCAAAGTTTCCCAGGTGAGGTCCCGCTTGGAACTAATAAACATTTTGGAGTCCTTTATTTTGGGAAATATCAGTCAAGCTATATTAGAAAAACTTGGAATTTGAAATTTCGTAGTACGAAAATTTTCTGTTAGCCTTCACGATCATGATGTCGTCCAAAATCGACTTGAAGGATTATCCAAAGAGTTTACCTTGCCTATTGCTTTTGGTTCCTCATGAGATTAAAAGGCTTTTACTTAAAAATAAAGACCTATTTCCTGAGGAAATTCATGAAAGTGTTTATGAAGATTAGTAAAAGCTGAACGTTAATAAGGTCAGTAAAGCCGTCCTAGTGACACATATGTATATAGCATTTATATTTGTAATTAATTGGATTTGTTCTATGAATATGTTTCAAAAATAAAGGGCTAGTTGATTGTACGTGTAATTTCGTTTAATAAATATTTTGCAGGCATTTGCGGAAATATTTTTCCGAATACAAACAACTACAATTTAATAAAAATGGGAAACAGGAAAATATTTAACAAAAGTTTAGATTTAATTACGTTTTAGAAAATATTTAGCTATTTCCATTAACCAAATGACTGACTGTATTGCTGGTTTTGTTTTATAAAATTTAGTTGGATACAAACATTATTAAATATTTAATTCGATTGCTTTGACGGTACTCACATGAAAATCTTTGTGACTGCTGAAGGAAATTAAATCTAGGCCAGGACCAGCGTTAAAGTTTTCCTGTAAATCCGACCAATACACGTTTTTCATTTTATGTAGAACTACCCTCAATATTTTGTTTTAACAACATAAATTATTTCAGATAAGGATAAGCAACTCAACAATAAATTTACTAATATGGTAGATAAATGTGTACTTTGTAAATATAATAAATAAGGAGTCATTTTACTCTTAAATGCAGTGCACGAGTGTACTTTGGGAATGATTTATCAAAACTATATGGAAAGGAACATACATGACATGTACTGTACTGTAATATGAGGACGGGGTAGGAGATATTCCTTTTTTCTCTGAAGTTTTATCAGCTTTCGTTTCTTAAGAATATCAGTAGTTCAGTCAAACGTAAACATTGTATTCTAATTTTAACCTTTATGTCGAAGTATTGGCTGAAGAGTTGCTGACCAATGGAAATATTCACAATGATAGCAGGGATCTTTAAGATATATGTGTTGTATTCTAACTAGTACAAGTAGATAAAATGGTAAACTTTCCACTGCAACTCTGACTGCAGTGGAATAGGAATAATCTTTGTGAAACCAGTTTTGCTATCTTTATGAAAGGCGTTTATAATTTGTTGATAAATGAAGAATTTAAAGGTTTCCTTGGCATTGCTTGTTTTTTTTGTCATCCTTTGAACTCATTTGTCCTCCCTTTTTTTGCTTTGTAGTATTTTTCCAACTAATTTCACTGTCAATTGTAACTTTATTTACATGTCACACATCACGTTACATGTTAACGGAGATATAATTTCATCATAAGATACTTTTGTGCGCATGATAATCAAATATACATATTATATTAAAATGTAAGGGTTTCTAAGTGTTAGACTGGATGTGTACGTCGCAGCATCTTCTTATTCTTCCTCCAGAGTGCTTCAATACAACATTTATCCTTCTATTTCCAAAAATACATAATCGACCTATACGTTTTCTTTCAAGAGTGTTCGTGAGTAACGATGGACTCTGAAATGTGGGTAAGTTACATAAAACTCCAATTGACTTGTGACTTGTGATGAAAGTGAAATTGGATTAAAGTTAAAGTTGTGTAAGATTTTAAAAGTCCTAAACTGTTTATCTCATCTATTTTCAGATTCAAATTATTTGTCAAATTTTCACTGGTTTCGGTTGGATTTCACACAAGAAATTTAATAGTTTAAAAGAGAAAATAGAGAAGGATGATGCTGCTTTTAATAAAGAGGTCCAAAATTTGAGTGAAACATCAGTACAACCATATCATGATCTTTTTACCCAGAAAGTCTACAATAACTACGTTGAAGAGAAAGCGGACTTAATAAATTTGATTTCAGTTCCTCTTAAATGGCCAGTTGTCTCAGTTTTTATTTCCTTTGTTCAAGTAAGTACGGAAATTGAAGCTATTTTTTTTTCTATAAGACCATATTAAATTACATTACTGTCTTTAAACAATTACTTTATGCATAAATTCGCAAAGGTGGTGATCTTTTACCTCTTGGGACCATGTACACTTTCTGTGTGGATGGACGAATACTTTGTACTCACATCTGAAAATTTCTATCAGTTATGGAGATTTCTCACGCCCTGCCTCATACACACTTCGTAAGATTTAAAAAAAAATATTTATTTATTAACCAGTTAGAATAGCAAATCATTAGTGTAACTGTTTACAGAAGCGGTCATCTTTGGTCCAATGTTGGATTACAACTATGGTTTGGCTGCGGCTTGGAGATTATTCATGGCTGGAAACGCGTTTTTGTGCTGTACTTCAGCTCCCAGTTTTTTGCCTCTTTGATAACTTTCACAATTGAAACACGACCCATTGCATTAGTGTGCGGTGCATCAGGTGCAAGCACTGGTTTGATTTTCGGTAGTATTGCATCCACCATTCTGGTATGTCTATTAGTTTTAAATTTTAATGGAGAATGTGATCATTTACAATATCTCATCTTACAATAATTTGTTTTATTTTCTGTTCTTTATGTTTAGAACTGGGATAAATATAATGCGGTCAAGTTCCGTGCACTTATCACATTGTGTTTTTCGTGTATCTCATTATTTCAACCATCTAACTTTCAGTCTACACTAGAGACTTCTGATAAAGGAATATTCGAAGTGACGATTGGAAACGCTGCACATTTTGGCGGGGCTGTTGGTGGATTTGTTGTGGGTTTGCTTGTGCTGCTTACCTTTAAGGAACATCCTTGCAAAATGAAAATGATAATAGTGGCACTCACATTATGTTTAACGGCTCTTATTTGCACTATCGCTGTTTACTCCCCAACAATTATTTAGGAGCTCAAAATGTACTTATGTGTGGTGAAATGTGTTAAATAAATATAAAGTTATATAAATATTCATACATGTAACTTTTTTAAATGGTTAAAATTGATTGAAACAAGATTTGTTATGATTAATATTTTAATGTCTTAAATTTAAGTTAAGATTGTTGAAAAAATAAATGTTTTTAAATTGGTTGAAGTCTACAAATGTATTAATGAATATTATAATATTTGACAAAAATCCTTCGAAATGCAATTCCCTTCAAATTTGTACTTCAAAATTATTTGTTAATGTAAATTGTGTCTCACAGTCAATATATATTACACTAACTTCTTCGACTTGCACTACAGTTACTAAAGTTCACCAATACATACTTTATTTCTATTTACACGTTTTCTCGGTGACGCATTTAAAATAGAATTGAGACCAAAAGTCGTCAAAAATCGACCTTAAGAATTGACTTGATAGTTTAGCTATCAAATTGCATTTGTTCAAATTCCTTATGAGATTAAAGTGGCTTTGCTCGAAAACAAAACAATTTTTCCTGAGGAGAGGAATGAAAGTTATTATGAAGATTAGCAAAAGCTGAAAACATTTCTAAAAATAAAATATATGGAATATATTTGCCTGCTTGTTTATTCCATATATGTATAATATCAAATAAAAAGTAGATATTTTGCACGCATTTGCGTAACAATGTTTTTTGCACTATTCACATTCAATAAAATAAAATAAGGAGTTACAGGAAATTACGAACGTTTACAAATTACGACTAAAATAATGTGATGTTGCTGACTTGCCTTGAAGTATAAAAATATAGTTTAATTTTAACAAAAATTTGTTAATGATCAATATGAAGTTAAGTAGAGTTGTATTTACGTACTTATTTTTATGCACAGAATAAAATACAGGCGACCGTTGTTTATATCCCATGCTGACTTACATTTGAACTAAACTGTGTTAACCAGTCGAATTGTGACTCACCCTGTGTCACATTGAACTCTACGTCATATATCAACAGCACACATACAACCATGTTTCAGGCTTGTTAAAAATACATAAGCATATCGTAATCTGGGTTTAGGGTAAAAAAGGTATGCATACAAAGTACTGAAGTTTTTGCTTTGACGCAAACACAAAATTACTGTCTCAAGTCTTCATTCATGAGTCACTTGTTGTACACCATATTATGCTATGTTGGCTTTCTTCACTCATTGATTCTTTAGTCAAGACTTGTAATGCCTTTCTGTGTAAGAAAAGAGCCATGCTGAGGTTTACAGCATACGAAAAAACCAAAGTAGCTTATTATGCATCCACTGAAATAATGTTTACGCACATGTGAAACGAATTAGTTGAAAGGCTCATTCTACCAGTTCACGTCTCAGCGTCATCATATGTGTGTAGTTTGTGTAGAGTTTTTCGTATAACTTCACCAAAATTTAAAGTATTATTTGCATTTTTAAGCCAAATTAAAATACCAATTATTTCACGATGTCGGGAATCGTAAGTTTACCCAAGAAAACATCTACTAACATCAATAACGATTATAATTGATACAAAGTTTTAAAATTATCAAATGTTTTTTTATAGCTAACTTGGCTTGGTCGGTTTTATACCGGTTTTACACTGTCTCCAAATGGGTATTACGCCGGCGGCTGTGTTATTTCTGTGAAATTTCACTGGCCTGTTTTTACAGCACTTGTGTCAATATCACAAGTAAGACCATTTTGAATATGTGTTTGATAATGTTATAGTTTAAAGGTATTTAAACAAATCATACGTTATCAAAATATCAAATATTTTTTCTGTTTCACAGTGGGCTTGTTTCAATCTTGGAAGGATGTATGCGGATAATGGCTGGCTTTCCGAAAGTGACTTTGAAGCGAATCATCTGAAACGTCAACAAATTTGGAGACAATTTTCTTATATTTTTATTCATAACGAGTGCGTATTTACAATTATTTATCTTACATAAAGTTTAAATATCAATTATCTTTAAACTAAAACTAAACAAGATTATTTGGATGTTACGTTTTTCAGTGAAGACCATCTCTGGAACATACTTTATGAACAAATGTTGGTAGGCTGCTGCTTAGAAATTATTAACGGATGGAAACCTGTGCTTTAAAAGTACTTTGGTGGAGCACTGGTGTCTGATATGGTTGACTTTTTCGAAGGTTCTGGACTCAACGGATGTGGGGCGGCCGGTGCTGTGATGGCTTTTCATGCTGCATATCTCGCAACTATCATTTTGGTAAGTAAAAAATTTCAAACGAATATATTTAATGATTTATTTGCTCAAATGTTTATAGGATTTGATGATTTATTACAGAATTGGAAGGAAACATCCGCCGCCACCGCTCGAACTTCTTATCTACTTTATTTATTGCTTGCACTGTTTACCGCACCGGTTTGGTATCCACTTTTGGTAACCATTTTTGGACCAACTTATGAATCTCTGTTTGATGAAGTGTTGGATAATAATATAAGTCATGCTGCTAGTATTGGTGACGCGACGGGTGGATTTATTTTTGGGATGAGTTTGGTCAAGATTTTCCGGAAACGTTTATGGAAAGTTAAAATGCAAAAGAAGTTTGGTTATGTTGCTGTAATATTACTTACGATTAGTCTGATGATATTTTCTCTTTTTTGTGACCCTCTTTTGTATTCGAATACGCTACAAAATAATAATCTTGGTAAACTGGTAGCTCTTCGTGCGTTGTTATTGCAGGAATTCGCAAGGTTAAATGAAGTGACAAAGTTGTGATTTTCATTTTGGTTTGAGAACCCTCTGTGATTATCACCATATTGAATATTATATGTTTATATGGTATTACTTATACTTAATTTGATTTTGTTTAATATTTATATCTAATATATTCATTTACGCTGTATTTTTTATAATTCAAAGGATTTAATTTCTGCTGCTACCATAATATGAAATTCCGGGTTATATGAAAATAACTTTTTAATTTTGGTTGTAATAAATAAGCAAAGTTAAAAATATTGAAAGCTTATGAAAATCTAGGGTATGCAAATTTCTTTAAAGTAAATTAATCAAACTTTATCAAAATAGTATATTTACGTTTATGTCAAGGTTAGTAAAGTGTTTAACTATTTTTTTTTTATAAAAAGTAGAACGTATTCGTGCTAGCTTCTTTGTACTTTTGTATTATTATCCGTAATGTTCAGAAAATCTGATGACGATGTAAAATAAGATAATAGTTTTTATATCAACGCTCATATTTAAATTTGAACTCAAGTTTTCGACTCGTTTTTATAGCTGATATTAGTCTATTCTTCAAATTTCACGAGCATTATCATATTAGGAGATTGCAAAAGTTCTGGTTTACTCGAGCTCGTTGAATAATCAAATGAAGAACTAAATCACCAGTTGTATTACGAATTTTATATAAAACATACACTAGTATTAGATTGAAAAATATATGAAGCATTTAGGTGTCTACATTCCATGAATTTTTCGCGTTGATAATCTAGAAAATTTGATAAATGTACTTTTAACAAAATTTTGCAATTATTTTTGCCTGGGAATCATCATAAAGTAATTTTTTGGCATTTAAGTAATACAATTGAACCATGTTTTAATTTATTTTAACTAATGTCATTGTTAGCATAATAAAATGGACGTTGCTTTAAAAATTATCGATTTGTTGATAAATTAACCAATTATCTCGCACGCCTAAAACGTAGCCTTTTTATCATGTATTTTATACATTTCGCAACGTCTGCATAATTTTGAACATTTTGTTCGTAAAAATGGGATAGCCAACATTTTGTTAATTTAGAATTTACTTCAGATTTTGTGGAGATTTTGTAAAATGCCAAAATTAGGAAACGCATTAAACTAATTTTTACTTAAACCATTCAGGAAATTTGATTTAGGAACGAGTCAGGAAATATAATGCCGCATGCTGGTTAATCTCGATAGTCAAATATTATAAAGTAGATTTTTTTCTAAGAAGCGAAGTCATTTCTTTAATAACTTGTTATGAACGCTTTTGGGAAGCTACGTAAGCTACAACTAACGTATTATTGATCAAACGGTGTAAATATATAACTATTTGATTGTTACCCGTGCCTCAAGTCATCAAAAAAATAATTTGCCACGATGGTTCAAATCCGTCTTGAGCTTGATAAGTCCTTTTATACAATATTTTATTGTTTCAATTTAACGTAAATTTTATCTGTAAATCTGAAATATTTTGTTGGCCAAATCGCGCAAAACTATGTATGTGGCTTATATCCTTTCAACATAATATTTATAAGAGAACTATAGAAATTGTTATAAATATTTCAATGACATTTGTAAAAAGCAGAAGAATTGGAAGTATAGCTGTAGGAATTTATTCGTAGTATTAATTGAGCGCTTTGCTCTTGTTCGCTTTATTTACTCGGTTGATCATAAAATGGCAATTTCTAAATGTAGTTAATTAATTATAAATAAGAACCAGTATAATTGTTTGTGATGGAAAAATAGATCAATATGACAGTTTACTCTAAATGAATTGAACAATTAACGATAAGTATCATCTTGTGCTAAAATATATCAACTGTTTTTCCCACTGCTATTTCGTATCTGCATTAAAAAATATGTGGGGTAAATATATATGTAATAGTGGTCCATAATTATATGTTGCATAGCCAATATGGTTAAATTTAAGTAAATATTTTATGGTGGAAATTAAAATCTGCAGCTTCAAAAATCCGCGAGCATCTATAAACTGTGTACTCTTGGGTTCATTTAATGACTTAATATATCCTTTGCTTTAAAAAGTTAAATAGCTAAATAAAATTAGCAATTATTTTAACAAAGCATTTGTTTTCTATTGTTCACAAAAAATTCCCCGAACTTGGCAATAGAAAAATAGCTGATATTGTTTAAATACACGTTAGATGAAAATTTAATTTGTTAGCATAGCAAATTGGAATGTGGATCGAACTTTTATGAACATCAAAGTTAAAGCTACCATAGGAGCCGAAAGCAAGTATTTTAAGTTAGATTCAGAGCCACCTGTAATGTATACGTAACCACCTATCGAAATAAGAAAATTTAGACTTAATGAATTCCATAAATATTAAGTCTGGGTTGGCTCGTAGGTGAATATTTTAAAATATTTATTAATTCGACTCAAGCGTTATTTCAAAAGCCAACTTATCTGGCTTCTACCTCAAAGCAGAGTTTTAGTGAAAAATATATTTATTGCTATTAACACGTATATGTTTTCCAGTTTACGTGACAAAAGGAACTGAACTAAAATGCTAAAGTTAGATAGGAGTTAAGTTTGTGATAAGTGGTGTTAAGAAAAACACTTTTTTTGCGCGTCAATAAAAAAATCATAACGTCAATTTAACTCAGTTTATTGCTTCAATCTATTGTGAGAAATATAAAATATGAAATCTTTGGATAGTGCTTTCTATGTTTTCAAGATGGAAAAGGGGAATTTTTGAAATAACATCTGACCTAAAAAAATATTTGAGTGGTTATGTGACCACTACTTATAATTAAAAACTGAGAGTGGTTAATGTAATAAAATTAAGCTCAGCTTCTTCGCCCAAAATAATTAACGATTTGGTTATGATTATATATTTTCGTAATATTATATAAAGTCTCATGGAGGGCTCATTAAAGTATTGGCTTTCGGTAATTAAATGTTGTTACGGTTTAAAAAGCGGCAGCGACTATTAGTTAAATAGTCGATCAAGCATAATGTGGAATACATATCAAACTAGACATCTATTACATAGATATGACTGAGTGCTGAGCGAGACGTATTTTAAAATTAAAAGGTATTTTTGAAAGGGAGGACATTGTTGGATCAATATTTTAAATAATGTGGCGTGTCTTTTTTGATACGTAATCTGTTTATCACTTTAACAGGGTATGTTTTTTAGCATATTTAGTGTCGTAGCGTCTACTCGTAATAAATATTTATAAATATTAGGTCCATAGAGATGAAGCATAAGTTGTAGAAAGGAGATTATTACGTGCGAAAAAAGTAGTTTATTTGAACATAAAGTTATTGCAAACCTTTTTTACAATACGATATGGTCAAATAAAAAAAAAACTTTGAAATATGAGTGGAAAAAAAGTACGGGGGTACATTTTAAAATTGATTATTGTTGTTTTTGGACGAAATAAAGTCTGTAACAATGAGGTCTAAGAATTCTGCAGAAACACAGAAAACAAGTATTCTTCGAGATGAGTAAGGAATTAGAGAATGGCCATAAAACTTTATGAAGACTAATTGAAATATTTTTGTCATGAAACGAAAAAATTTAATAAGCATACATTGAATTCGTATTTAAATTCAATAAAAAAGAATAAAAATCAATCATAAACTCCGTACCAATATTTTACACTCAACTGTCAAGCGATCACTATTTGTATTCCTTTTAGTCGGTTTTATTGTAGTTACAAAATAGCGTTGGACACAGTATAGGATTTACACATAAAAGTATTTGTTTGATATTTGTGATCTGCTAAATGCTCCACCTTGCTATATATATCACACAAGCATTGTGGGTTTCGTTACAATTTATAAAGTATTTTATTTCCCTTTGCTTAACTATCAAATCGATATTTGTATTAAAAATCCATTTGTAACTTCGTTCTATAAGCTTAATTAAGTAAAAACCACTTAAAAAGGCACAAAAAGTTTTCCGTGTTTTCTTTACAAGTGGCTTAGTCGCTAACAGTTATTATTATGAGTGCTGATTAAATTCTTGAAGCTCAGTTCTCAGTTATTCAAAAAGTAATTTATTATCTCGACTACTCACACTAAAAATATACGCTTACTTATATCGAATATTGCATTGGCAGGCTTGCCGCTTGTACACAAATATGCTTCTATTTGTATTAAATACTAAACCGTAACGTGATTTACATAGATTGTTTGTTGCTATCAAATAACATTTTTTTAAACAAACAAAATATTTTTTTGATTCCTAAAGCAGTTAAGGTGAAATAAATGTTAATATTTTAAAGCTTGTAATATTTTGTACTAGCTATTTGTTTTCCACAAAAAAGAAGAAAGATCCAACCACTGCAGGTGCTAAATAACACTTACGAACAAACATCATAAAATGTTATGAGAGGTTACGCTTTAGAACAAAGTATAGATAGATAAATTAAGTATTTAAATGTAGGTCACGAGTGAGGCAATTGAATGCCACATGCTGCTTGATAACTATAGTCAACTATTATGAACTCGATTTTTTTCTGAGGATCAAAGCCAATTTTTTAACAACCACTACCGCGTTGGAACATTTAAGCTACGACTAGTGATAGAACGATTGAAGTATATGTTTATCTATCGTAACCCTTGCCTAACGTCATTAAAAAAACTAATATTCACGATAGTTCAAATCCGTCTTGAGTATGATCGGTGGCCACGCGCTTTAATATTGGATCGCATTTACCTTTTTAGGCCAAGTCGAGCAAGATTATGGCAGGGAAACCACTTATAACCTTTTAACATAGTAACCATAAGAGCACTATTGAAATTGTTATAAATATTTAAACGAATTTTTAACAAAGCAGAAGAGTTGAAAGTATAGCTGTAGGAATTTATTCGTAACCACCCAGTGAATTGATACCATAATATATTGTTTAGTCTTATTAAATTTGGATACTTAATCCCGCACCATATCAGTTGTTATATTGTGCCTATAATGCGTCCATCCCTACGCATAATAAAAAAAGCCAGCGAAAGCAGTCTAAATAATCAAATATTATTAGCCTATACTTATATCACAAATCGATTTCCTAAAATATAGACTTACTATTGTAATAAATATAAAGTCAAGATTATAGTTTAAAAGCAGTACAGTTTCACAATTTCAAAAGCACTTAAGCACTTTCAATAACCAGTTGACCATAAGATTACAACTTACGTTACGTTACTAATGCTAATTTACGTATCAGTAAAACCTCTCATAATATCAAAACACTTAACTGATGTTATTTCGAGTTCGGTATTACACAAAAGAGGTTTTTATGGCTCTATAACTCGTAAAGTAATCTCAAGCATCTTTGTACTAAATGCGCGTATCTGAATTAGTATATGTAAGTCTAGCATATTATATTATATGTTTCGGACAAAAAATTGTTATGTCAAAAACTTCTTTTGAATAATAAACAAGCTTATATACGTAACTATTACTTGGCTTCATAGCACCAGTTTATTTTTTCATTGGTTGGACAAAGGTGGTAAAAAAGTATTTGCATGGCCTTTATATTCCTTTTCTTAAAAATATGGTAATATGATTTTTTTTGGTTAACTGCGGGTTTTAAGTAAGTTTTTAAAGTTTAAATTGTTGTGGAATTTTCTAAAGCTAAATCATGCCTTGTTTAACTCATAAATCTTGATTATTTGCTAAATATTAAACAAAATGATCAGTTGTAAAATAAATTGGAAAATGCCTTCACTCAAGTCATTATTTAAGTTCGAGTTTTGGATTTCCAACAAAATAAGTTTTGACACTTTTCCATTTAAACTCTTGGAAACTCAAAATGCTACTATTAAAATCGCCACTAAACCCGACTCCCAATGGAAACTTCCGTTACAATGGATCCTAATCGCACATATTCTCGCATTTTCAACCAAAGGAATATTTCTATTCAAAGCTTTCATCATTGACGGAATTTCAGTTGATGGAAACCAAATGGTAAGAATTAGCTTCTGGATGATTTTATTCGCGGCCGGAATTTACACATATTTGTGTCCACTGCGAAAAAACAAGGAACTTGTTCTCATAGTTAACAGTTTAGTGAATATTAAATCTGTACGGGTTTCTCGTGTAGTCGTTTTACTTGAATTTACAAGCGTTTCCTTCACAACCATTTTGCCCTTTCTTTACATTATTATGGTATTATTGTCAAATATTGATCCGGTAACCGCATATCTCGAACAAAACTCTCACAATTTGTCAATATTCTCTCGAATTCTTATGATTGTTTTTCGAGTGTATGATTTCTTGAATTACTCATATATTTGTCGGGTTACCATTTTCATACTTCATGAAGTTATGTTTGCATGCTATCTAGCATTAATGATTTTGATAAAGAAGATTAGCACTTATCAGTCAAGCGGAAATCAAACATTTACTCACCTGAAGCTATCAATATTGGAGTACAGACAAATTGCAATTTACACTCAAGTGGTTAACCGTTGCTTTCAAAACAGCATTGCACTGCCGTATAAAATGAGCATAGTCCTGTTTGGTGTTCTAATTGCTACTGTTACACTAAATGGCAATTTGAGATCCTCTGCAAGTATGGACACCTTCGTAATGTCAGTTTACACAATAGTAAATCTGATGTTGTTTTTGGCATTTGGTTATTCTATTCCGGGAACTGTGAACGCTGTAAGTAAAGAAATAAAAGAGGGGTGGTCAAACATGCTTGCAAGCAGAGTAAACACTTCTGTTTACTCCAAAAAGTTATTGCGTGAGTTAAGAAGTGAAGTCAGGGCAACAAGAGACGTTCGAATATATTTCGGAGAATTGAACTTTTATCAAAAGGACACAGGTGTAAATATTGTAAAGTTTATGGTGGATAACACGGTAAACTTAGTTTTAATGATGTAAAACAACTTAATTTTTTAAGCAACGGCTTACAGCAGAAATGTTTGTATTGTTGGGAAATAGGCTAGAACTTTAAAATTTATTGATTAAGTTAATTTTGTCATATGCAAAAATTCGGTATTTTTTTTCTAAACTTTAATATAGGTAATGCATAAGCTTTAATGGACCTCTTTTAAAGCACTATTTTAATATGACCTATGGTACTACTATTGAGTTTTTTGTACAAACAGCCAAGAATTGACATGCTCTGCAGTATGAAAACCCATTCACTTATTCAAATAGAAGGTAGCACAATCGGTATAAGAAATAAACTATTCATTTATTATAATACAAGTTACTATATTTTATTTAAGAAAATAAACATGACTCATAGTAAAATTTAAAATCTATAGTCTATATTTAAGGAATAATACATGTTAACGTTTACTATTGGCTTGCACGATCAAGATCAGCCAGATTTGGTCAAAAATCGACTAGAAGGATTTAGCTACCAGATTGCATTTTTTTTTAAATTCCTAATGGAATAAAAGTTCTTTTGCTTATAAACAAAGCACTGTTTCCTGAGGAAATTAATGAAAAAGATTATGAAGATTGGTAAAAGCTGAATGTTAAAAACGTCAGTAAAGCCTTCATAGTCAAACGTGTATATATAGCACTTATATTTGTAATTAATTAGATTTGTCCTTTGAATATTTTTCAAAAATAAAGTGCTAGTTGATTGAACGTGTACTTTCATTTAGTAACTATTTTGCAGGCATTTGTGTAATATTTTTCCGAATACACAAATACACTTTTATAAAAAGGAAAATACTAAACAAAGTTTAGATTCGATTACGTTTTAGATTATATTTAACTATTTCAATTAACAAATGACTGACGTTATTGCTGATTTTCTTTTACTTTTTAGCAATACTATATTACCTTGAAACATGGGACTCACTGTATAGCCGAGTACACATAATTATTTCTTTAACTTTTAAGTTGTAGCTAATTTTTGTAAGGAATTCATCATAAGATCAACGTCGAATTAAATAGTAAATGTTTTATGTCTGTATGTATGAATAAAGTAAAGCGATGCTTAGGGTGACTGACTAAAGCTAACCAAAAAATCGAATATAGACGAACGTTCTTTTTATCATATGCTTACAAGTCTGAACGAAACTGTATAAACCAGTTGAATTGTGACTTATTTGTCGCTACGTCATATTTCATAAAACACACACATACAACCAAGCTCCAGGCTACTTACTAATGGATATGTATATATTAGGCTGGCTTTACGTTAGAAAAGCAAGGCATACAAAATACTGACGTTTTGGCTTTTACATAAACATAAATTATGTCTAAAGTCTGCGTCCATGAGTCACATGTTGAACATCAGATGCTAGGTTGGCTTTCTTTTCTGTCCTTATCCAGCTAAGAATTGTAAAACCTCTATGTGTAAGAAAAGAGCCATACTGGGATTAAATGCATACGAACAACTATAGTACCTTATATATATCCACTGAAGCAATGTTTACACAAGTGAAACGAATAGTTGAAAGGCTCATTCTACCAGTTCACGTCTCAGCAGCATCATACGTCTCTAGTTTTTGTGGAGTTTTTCATTATTTCAAAGTGCAATTTATCATTTTCAACCAAATTTAAGAACATCAATTATTTCGCGATGTCTGGAATTGTAAGTTGACAAAATGGAATACAAATAATTTGGAAACATTACAATTGTAAGAGATACAAAGGTTTAAATTTTATTACTTGTTTAGTTAACTTGGCTTGGGCGGTTTTATACTGGTTTTACACTTTCTTCCAATGGGTATTATGCCGGTGGCTGTGTGATTTCTGTTAAATTTCACTGGCCCGTTTTTACAGTGCTCATGTCAACAATACAAGTAAGAATATTCTAAAAACATATTTCTTTTATAAATTAACCTGCTTTTGAACATTTTACATCTTAACATATATAATAAATTTTTAAATTAACAGTGGGCCTGTTTTCATTTGGGAACCATGTATACTAATAATGGCTGGCTTTCCGAAAGTGACTTTGAAGCGAATCATCTCAAACGTCAGCAGATTTGGAGACAAATTTCTCATATTTTTGTTCAAGATGAGTACGTATTTATAATTATTTTACATATATACTTAAATATCAACTTATTTTAAAATACTATTTCAACTTAATAAGGTTTTATTGATATCACGTTTTTCAGTGAGGACCATCTTTGGACCATTTTATACGACCAAATGTTGATAGGCTGCTGTTTAGAAATTATTAACGGATGGAAGCCTGTGCTTTTAGTGTACTTTGGTGGAGCACTTGTTTCTGATATGGTTGACTTTTTCGGGGGTTCTGAACTGAAAGGATGTGGAGCGTCCGGTGCTGTGACTGCTTTATATGCTGCTTATCTTGCAACTATCATTTTGGTACGTAAACATAATTTCAACAGTTAAATTTTTTTCGAAATTGCACAAATATTTACTATATATTTTTTAAACATATTACAGAATTGGAAGGAAACATCAGCAGCCACCGCACGAACATCTTATCTACTTTATTTACTACTTGAACTATTTACCGCACCTGTCTGGTATCCAAT
>JAQFZG010001563.1:0-20468 GCA_034695465.1 Entomobrya nicoleti | reverse complement strand
TTTTTTGTAGTTTTGTGTATTTATTATTTTAGTATTCTTTGTGTATTTGCCGGCGAAGCCGGCGCCTTTCTTAATTGTCTACGTGCGTTATCTGTCACAGGTGTTTTACCTGTTTTATTGCTTATTGCATTACCGTCATCAGGGTCTACGTCATCTTCAGAATTCTAGGGCTTTTATCTTTTCTCCAGTTTCCCCTCAAATTCTCTTCCATTTTCAACAGATATACTTCTCTGTATTTACTCACATTTCCTTTCGAAACAACGTGCTCTGTTCTCTATACAGATAGCTGGAAACGCAATTTGCCATTAGAATGAATAGTGGTTAAATGTTATGTCTTGCTATCGGAGTGAATTCAAGTAATTTTACCGAAGGGTCTCATAATACTCTATTTTATTTACTTTTTTTAACAAGGGCAACTTTTTTGCTATCGCATTGATTACATTCAGAGAAAACTTCGCTGTAAATATTGTACTATTGTACATTACAGCACCCCCTCGTATTAAACTGTAATCCAAGAGAGAGTTGTGTTCATTTTGAGTTACAACTCGAAGGGTTAGATGTAATCATCACGTTGATGTGAATGAGTCAACTTCATGACACGTCTGATTTTCCCCACTTGAGCTCCTCGATTCTATATACGTAAATATATGGAATAAAAACCCGTTCCGTTGTGAATTTATATTTTCTCCGTTGAGTGAGGAATAAGAATGGATATTTGAATATGATATTAATATAAACTTGACTTACTGTCAAGTACATTTTACCAAGAATAACTTTATTTCGGTTTATAAAGTCATATGCAACCGAACATACTAAACTTCTACTTTCATTATTATCTTCCTTAATATGATGATGATGTACCAGTTGTTTATAAGAATGGTGGTTATGCGATTTTACAATGTATTGCCGACTTCGAGCCAGGTCAATCATGGTAGAAAAAAAGAAAAAAAAGATAAACTTTCTTTTCCTTCGAACTATTAAATATTAGCAATTAGTGTTTTTTTCTAGAACGGGTCCTGTCATTGTTGACCATGAGTTTCGCTGGTGTTGATGTTGTAATTTGTTGATGAGTGGCTGCCTCTGGTTACTTTTTCTTACTCAATCCAACGTGTTTTTCCTGTCAAATAATCCAACATTCTCATTTGGTTGGGTCAACAACAAAAGTTTGTGAGCAAATATTACCTCTATTCGCACAAAACCCCGTGAGGAAAAAAGTAACCGTCATCACATTATCTTCATCCCAAACTTGTTTTTTCCAAAAACTTGCGTCAAAAAAAGGGGAAATACACATCTTGATAGTGGTGAACGGCTGAAAAGTCCGTCTGGCTCACTGGCAGTGAGAGAGGATTTTCTTTTGTGTGAAGCAACCACAATGGCAGCTAACCTGGCACGGGCCTTTGCTTACAAACCTCAAAAGAACCACAGCGAAAATAAGTAAAAATTTACCGACAGACATCCTTTCACTCGTTCTCTCATGAAAATCTTGAGACTTGACGAGTAATACTGGACTTTGGCATCTGCAGTGAATGATAACGATGTTATGATGCTTTTATTACGCCAAAACACAAAACCAATCTTTATACTACCGGTTATACGCATCACTACGAACTTTACCTGCAGTTTGTGATGTGATGCAATGTTACTGGAGTGTGATTATGATAGACGTATAGGTTTGGAGTTTGGACAGACAACGAGATCGAGTTTCATTTTGGCTTTTCACTGCAGGAAATACAGTTAGAAAAAAACATTGTTTGATTTTCATGCGGTTTGAGTTTCGGCTTATTAGACGAGGGAAAGAACGAAATAAGATGGGATGATGATGAACCTACATATTTAGTTTGTCTGCTTTGAATATATATTGGCGTTTGCTTGTTTGCTTATTTTGGAGTTGGGAGGATATACTCTCTGTGTGTTTAAATGCTTCCAAATGTATATTTGTATTTCATCAGAGGTGTTTGCAAGAACATCTATTGCTCTTTAACTTCACATCAATATTATGCTTCAAATATAGTAGCTATCAGGCTATAAAAAAAATTCACCACGTTATAGTGCAGTGCTGCACTTTTGGACACATTCATAATGCCATCTATTGATACGCTTGGGAAGGGAGAAAATATGCTTATTAACATGTTAGTTAGTTGTAAAATTTGTTGTTGTACTTTGGATTTGTCCAGGCACTGAAATACATGAATGTACACTTATACTTATCGTGGCATTAATGATTACTTTTTTGCAGAATCAGAGTGCTGACGACATTTCTGGCAGTGGAGAAGGTCCTGGAGTCGACAATGCTCCTGATACTCCTACAAGAGGTTCCAGTGGTATTCTCGGTAGACTGAGAGATTCTTCCCGTTCGGGTTTTGGTTTCTCTTCCTCAGGCTCCGGTGGTGGCAGCAGAAGCAGCTCAAATAAAAGAAGTTCCTCCAAACATGACACAGTCAATACGACAGGAGCTGGTGGTTATGATGTGACTGACTCTCCCTCAGCAACACAACGCAATTCCTTATCTGAATCCGGTGGTGCTCGAGGCAATACAGGTACGTGAACAGACGTCATCATAATAATTGTATAAAAGATGATGGTAGGGTAGGACACGAATAATCATATAAAAAGGAAAATAAGAAATAGTTTTATTAACTTGGCGGTTTTGGTTAATAATATAAAGTAACAGAAGAAAAGGAAAAAGGTTTCCTTTCCATTGAAAATTTACTTGTGGTCTTTTGGTTGTAACACTTTTTCTCCTTTCTGAATCGGGAAAAGGGCAAATAAAGAGAAAAATTACGTGTCACTACGCCTTATTAAGACGTTCTATATCCAGCAGGCATATATGTCATACGTCGTGTTTAAAAGTAATGAAGTTAGCGGAAATGTATATTCTTGGTTTTAAACTGAAAAGAAGATTCCAACGCACAAAGTTAGGCAGATGTAGTCGTCAAGTCATAGTCAAGTCAGGTCCCTTCAGAGAGTTGATAATGAAGTCAGACACGAAAGAAATACTTTCATGTGGATTGTGCGGTGCGGCACACGACGGCAGAGGGGGATATGAGAATTGTTCACTTGCTACTTATCCTTATAATTTGAGTAAAAATGAAAAGTAGACATATATCAAAGAGCCCGCACAGTGGGTAAATGCACTTATACGCATATCGTTTAGTTTTTAAGTGGTCCAATATTCCCTTTCACTTAGTCCTTTTTCTCATGAAACACACTTTTGTCGGAAAGCACACAAAATACTTGAAGACTTCTCAAGCTGGGAATGTGAATTTGCACGTAGAACAGAGAGAAGAGAAGAAAACGCTAATGTAATTTGGCACTTCACACACGAACTAAGGCGAAGGGTCTTCCAGGGCGAAAATGTAAATTACGTTGACATAAGCTTCATGAATACACATTATACACTCGTGTGTGTATTCAAATCAGGAAAAAGATTCGTTTTTCTCCATAGATTGCTCAAGCTTTGTCGGAGTGAAATGGCAGTACATCTTCATTAAATAAGGTATACCGCAAGGAAAGAAGAAGGGAAAGGGAGAAGGAAGGTTAGTTCATGGGACGAATATTGAGAAAAACGAAGGTTTCCTAACAATGAAAACGAAGCAAAATAGCCGGTCATTAATTTTGCTTTGTTGAATGAAAGTGATGCGGGGAGAAAGAAAGAATAGAGATGTCGTCAGCCAAAAAATTAAAGAAGCTCTTTTATGCGTATCTTAAAGTATATGTACACATTTGCTTCAAAGAAAACCGAAAACATTTACCATTAACACAAAAAGTACAAAGGAAATGGGAGCATTTTGTATTCATTTTTGTCAGACAAAGCTCGTCTTTACCGTATACTCATATTGTATACTTATCGCCCATCCTTGTAAAATTAGTGAAAGTAAAATGAGCTGTCTTCGTAATGTGCACGTTCAAAAATAATTTTTTCGTCAACCATACTTTGCCATGCTTCATTTAACATTGTAATATGAATTATAAGCTTTATTCGCAGTTTTTTATTCAGCCAAGAAGCAGTTATCATTTAGAGAAGTATATTTTATCATTTACCATTTTAAAAAGAAGCAAGAAACAGGACGAAGATGAAAAAAATATCTGGCATAAAATAAGTATTTGCTGTGATCCATGAATGAACGATGATCGCCATTTTTAACTAACAACTATATTATATACTGTTTTATAACTGATCATTCATGATGTTCGGCACATGTGAATCATATGCTTTTACGATAATAATACCAGTTAATATGGTTCTTTGTACATTCTTCTTGTTATTACGAAAAAAATAATCATTTATATTTTATATGATTATCCATATTTTAGAAAACAGGTAAAAGGTCAATTTTAAGTGACTCCAGAATCAACTGCTAAATTACTACCAGATATCACACAAATTATTCTTAAATGCGCTTCATTTTAGCTTTAAATTGAAAATACTTTATTTGTCACTATCCGTATTATGTATTAATATCTATTTTATTCTCGTTCTTTCCTTGCCTCCATTATTTAAAAAAAACTTTTAGCGTTGTCTTCACATTTTGTGCGCCATTTGTGTCATCGTTTCATGTCTTGATGACAATCTTCGTACTGCTTATGACTATGAAATGGATATTCTGTGTGATATATGTAACTGTGTAGGAGCTCGTGTTTCCTATATGCTCTTATGTCTTATGTAGCTGCACTTAAAACGTGTACACAAACGACATAAACACATACATTCACATGGTGTACTCATCCTATTCAGAAGTATCTTACCATCCAGCTTTCTTATATTCTAATCGGCTCACTTACTTTCTCTCACCATTCTCATCATCCATCCAACTACGAACCAAACAACTCAGCGTTCTTGACATGATTACTCCTTTTACTATCTCCACCAGGGGAACCAGTAAAAAAGTAGCAAAAATAGGCAGCTGCGTTGTATGTAACATATGAATATATGTACTGTTCGTGCCTTTGTACAGCTCTACTAAACATAACCACGCTTTTTTTTAAAGAAAAATGAGACAAGTTTTATTAGCCATCTCGTTACGAGAAAAGCAATATAGTTGAAGGAATATATTACTTTTACCATTTTTACCGCTACCACTCTCTGGTTTAAATAAAATGGACTAAATTCGGAGCAACAAAGCTAATGCAACGACACACGAAGACAGAAACATACGGCTACGTTGAGACCACTTACTTTGTCTTCATTGTCGTCATCATCAACAACATGAACACGAGAGGAAGAGAGATGTTCATGTGATAACTATGATGATGATTACCATTACCGTCATCATCATTATTATTACCACGGTCGTCAGATAGTAATTCTAGTGGTTATATGTCCTTATTAGGAAAAACTGAAAAATAAATGTCTATGTACCACATTCCAACCAAAGGCATGCACCAAACTACTAAATGTCTGTCAACAGATATAAATATATACCTAACTTACTGTATTACAACTTTATTTTTCTGTTAACTCACCAACTACTTTTTTGTGCGTTTATAGCAGCATTGCATGGAAGGACAACATAATAGAATGGACTGAAAGTTTATTTTTATTTCATCTTTGTTCCCTGTTTTCATACAGTTCCAAAAAGTGTTCTTGAAGTTTTGAGATGATAACATACAATATATAATTATATATAAATAGTGTACTTGAATGTAAAGGAAAAAGTAGGAGAATGTCCATTAGATGCATATTATGATTTTCTATTATAAATAAATACTTTGATTGTTTCCGAGTCAAAGGGATCTCCAATATAAAACGCAGATAATGCTGAGTACTGTTGTTAGCAGTATTCCATTTCATATAACATTGCATCAGAAGTTTGCGGCGATAACAATCTTTGTAAGAATTGAAGATTTCCCCACTGACAGATTCGTACGTTGGAAAACAAGACAAGCGGGGAGAAAGGTGAAGGGCGTTGTTGAGGCCTTGCTTCTTTCTAAGGATAATTATAAACGCTCCGAATTTCCTGCATCCTTTTACAAGCAGTAAGCGTACATCAGTGTATTGAATAGAACACATATATATATATCCTAGACAAATCGTTCTACTTGCTTTATACAAGCACTTTTTTTTTACTTCTGAACTGTTTTTCAAAAAATGAGAGAGAAAAGTTGGAAAATAAATAGTCTCTTTTATAAATGGAAACTGCAGTATTACTGATGGACAAGCGGTAGCACGGACGGCAAGTAGCAAACCACTGAGCTTACCATTTGTAATTTTAAGTAGGAAAAACTACATTCATTCATTCATGTAAAGTGAAAATAATAGGCATATATACTTCCAACCGGAAGGCATACATATGACATACACTACCGTCTGGTTTTTCCAGTTGGTTGGTTCGTCATTATAAAAAGGAAAATGGAGAAAAATAACTTTTCCGTTTTTATTTTGGATGCTTCTTTTATGAATTGGAAGGGAAAACCCTTGTTTGAGTTGGACAGATGAAATGCATAGGGAAACTACTGTAAGAAAAATTTCAATGAAAATCATCCAGAAATGAATTTTACTTCTGGTGAAAAAAGGTATAACTTTAGTAACTTTTTTTTTACAAAAAAGTGAGCTAGGGAGATGAGAATAACATATGGGGTTTTGGAGAACAAAAAAGTGCACACAAAAAATCTGAATGAAAAGGTGGGTACTTGGAAGGACGGCTTGCTGGTGTTAGTTCAGAGGCTAGCTTACTACAAGGCATTAGAGAACTTATTTATTTTCGCGCTTTTGTGAATAGAAAATCTTTGGGGAAAGTTGTTATTGTTGCAGATGTGAATTTCACATTTATTGTAGTATCTGTAGACATTGTTCCTTGGCGTTCCTACTTTAGAAAAAGGAAAAGTGTTCTTCGGTTTTTCGATGCACGTACTAATATTTAAACGTGATACTGGATGCTGGGCTGCGGTGCATTTGTATTATGTGCGCAATGCAATGTACATATACGTTGGTATAAGAAAAAACTTTTTGTTGGTGGACAGCAGGCGTCATTTTCTGTAACATCTGCTGCCCTGGTCTGTACGAAAATATTTTTCACCTTCTTTTAAAAAGAAATAGAAAAGACGAATATAACAAAATGGTTTAGGTCTAAGAATCGTTTAAACTAGTTAAAAGGTCGTTGCATATAGTTGTCCGTGCTGGTCACAACGCACAGCATGTTCGCAGAGAGATGATGAACAATAAACTACTATAATTGAAGTTGTGGTTGTTTCGTTTTGAAGACCCTGTTTGTCGAAGCAGTGGTGGTGATAAAACTGCAAAAATAAAACCATCAACTTGGGAAAAGTTTTATGATCACAACCACAACATGTGGAATAGTACAATAGTCAAGCGTAAGTTTATATGAAGGAAAAAAATAACAAAAATAGTCTTGCATACTTACATACATGCGAACACATATACACCATACACTTCTGATGAGCTTCATACTTCATTCATGAAAATTGGGTTGAATTTTCATGGGATTCATCATCTTGCTCCCCCAGTTTTTACTATGTGGTATCCTCATTCTTTTCTGCTTTTTTCTGTTTTTTTTTACTGGGCTCTGGGCTGCTTTCATTTATTTTCCCTCTTCCTACATTATCCTTGTCATTTTAGACTAGCTGCTCTTAAAAAAACACTAAATTGTTATCGTGTGTGCTTGCATGTCTAATCGTAAGTATGTGTGTAAAACGAGTGTACAAGTAGCAAAAGCAGTGTTGGTACTTGCACTAGTGGTAGTAAAGCTTTGGAAAGAGGGAAGTAAAAGTGGGAAGAAAGCAATGAGGTATTGTTTGATGTATGATGAATATTGTGCTCACTGTCTTCATTTCCTGCCCATTTAACAATGGACAACAGGAAATGATGTGTCGTTTATCGGGATCAAAAATATTTTGATGTTGGGATTTTTTTACGGATATTTTTTACTTGTTTTCCCCATTTTTCTTGTGAAAGTAGTAAGATAAAGTACATTCTAAAATAAAGCAAGTGATTGCAAATAATCGGTCGTATAGACACCGCTGAACTCAAGAATTACCCGAACAGATAGCTCACGTGTTATAATATTGATTACTATAAGCTGATAAGCTGTGTGTAATCAGTAATCAGTCACTTTGGTATTTTATAATAGTTTTATAAAAACCCGAGTATTTTCACTTTTTCCCCTTGCCTTGGTCTGTCATTTTTTTGTTTGTAACTTTTTGAAAGGCCTAAACTAAAACCAAACTTTGCCTAATGTATCCCTCCCTTCACTATTCAACGTAGCGCATCAAGTTAGTTGAAAGACATCCCAAATCCCCGTGTTAACTTAACAAACCACAAAACATCATATCCAGTGCCTGAGTGGGAAGAAAATGCGGAGGAATATTATAAAGATAGTTGTAAAAATGTGGAATACCTAAGACTTTACATATAAAATGCATATATATTTACTTCTCCTATATGTGGTCGGATGAATGATCTTGTAGGTAAATGTAAAAGTTGTTATTGAACAACTCAGCTAAGCAAAGTACTTTGCAAACTAGTTGTGTTGTAGTTTACTCTTGAACAACAACACAACATCGGCAGTAATCAGTTTTGTTGTTGAGCCCATGAAAAATGTAATAAGATGATCAAGTATGAAAATATAAAGATGATGATGCATGTGTGTTCTCTCCGTTCACCATCCACCAGACCAACAACTTTTTTTTATTCCCAACTCTCGTCTCCTCCGTCTTTTCCTTGTGATTTGCTGCTTACCACTGATGTGTACGCATCAACAAAGAAGAGGAAAAGGAAAGGGAGGAAAATAAAAAGTTTTGATAACACAAGTCCTCTCTTGAGAGATCGACTCGACTGCTTGGCTGGTTGGACTGGTCTGGTCTCCTTTGACTATTACCACTTTTCACTTTTTTCTCTCTAATAACCACATTATGGAGCACTTTTATTAAGAAACAAACTTTTTTTCTGTGAGAGAGAAAGAGGGTAAAAAAACATGTTATAACGGACAAGGTTGGGTAGTAGTGAGTGAGATGTGGGGGCAGTATCGAAAATATCCGAATTGGATTGAAAATGACGGGGGAACGGAGGAATTTTTTTTTCATTGACAGAAAATGTCTTTTAATGTATGTTATCCTTCTTTCATAGATGTTAAGAAGAAAAAAATCAAATCAAACTACAAGTTTCATTATTTTCTCTAAGAACATATAATGTGATCAAAGTATGTGTAGTGTGTAGGGGGCGACAGCTAACGAACCTTAATGGGAAGCCAAGTGAAAATAGTGTATGTCAAGAAAAATTCCTGCCAACGTTTTATGTCGGTGAAGCTCAGAGCTCAGCATTCTCAATTTAATGCTTTTATTTTCATCTCATCGATGTTTACATGCATTATTTTCATGTTCTTTTTCTTTTCTTTTGCAGATGATGCCAATGATCATCAAGAAGGAGTGTCCGGTAAATTGTCAACTGGTCAACATCACCGAAGCTGTTCCTCCGAAGAAGAACTGACTTCTATCAACAGTTGTGACAATCGACTCTCTTCGCTAACTCTTGTTGGTGGGAGTGATGGCGGAGAAGGGGAGTATAATGGTCCATTCCAAGGAAGGGCAGTCGCCCTAGTTGACTGTACCCCTAGTCCATATGATCGGCATGCTTTGAGATATAAGGTAATTATTTTTAGTATTATGGTACATGTTGGTAAACATTTTGGTATATTATAAGCTTTATATACAAGAAATCCAAATTCATAAAAGCTTTTTTATGTTGGGGTTCCTCTCCAGTGTTTTCTGCACTTTACTGAATCATTGTTAAATCACCACCATTACATGTATAATCATTATCTTGGTTATATCAGCTATTATCAAGCCATTTGGAAGACAATAACAGCAAAGTTTTTGAGATCTTTGGTTTTTTGCCCATGCAATGGCGATGATGATGACAGTTATGAGTCTTTTATGAATTTCCTATTGCCCTTTTGATGTTCCATTACATTGATAACGAAAGTTTGTCGAATTGTGTTCTGTTTTTTTTTGGTGGAATATAAAATATTGAATACTATTTTCTACATTGTTTTTTTTTCTTTCGAATGTACATTGCAAAATGGATAATATTTACAGATATGTATAAAAAAGAAAGTAGTGCATGCATAGACCTCTGTCTAAGGACTGAACGAACTTGGATTGTAGAATTAATTACAACAATTTTTCATTTCATGCATTTGACAGAAAGGAGACGAGATCGACATAATCTCAAAGAAGCCGACAGGTTTATGGCAGGGTAAAGTGAACAACCAAATCGGCTCGTTCAAATTTATAAATGTAAAGCTTCTTCCCAATCCTTCCTCTTCCTCATTGGAAAATTATGACATGGTGGAAAGTAATCAAAGAAGAGTTGGAGGCGGAAGAGAGGATGATGACGAGTACGAGGAAGAAGATGATGTTATTGATGGTGATGATTCAGCGGGGGATTATGCAGATACATCCCATTACCAATGCAGCTTGCACTACAATGGCCGTGGTGGTGGCATTCCCGCAGCAGCTGGAGTAGGGGAAGAATGTTGCTGTGCTCCACCACCTTCATCGCAAAGACGACGAACTGGTATGATATGAAATATGAAATAAATGAGAGAATGTATAAACAATTGGTATTTTCAATTCTCTGTTCCATCCAACAGTAGCTCATGCATACACAAGTCTATAATATGCATTTCCATAATAAACGTAATATTTCTCAAGAGTGTTGTGTGCCACTTTGTGTACATCTCGTTTTCACGATATTCATCATCCTTGGCGAAATATTATTATCCTTTTTTGCTTTCATCACACAGATCTACAGCAGCAGCATCATCAAAGCCCTGGAGCTCACGGCAAAACACAGTTTCAAGGGAATTCTAAGCGATTAGCTGGAGCAGACTTAACCCCGTGGGATCTGGCCGCGGAACAGCAGCGACAGAGCGTTGCAAATGTGATCAATGGATATGGGATCGGCAACAGCAACAAAGATAAACGTTCAAAAGAGCGGGGCATGTATCACGGAGATCCTCTGGGAATTATGAATGCAGAAGAGGACGATGACGAAGATAGAAATGAAGAGGGAGAGGATGTACAAAATGAGGAAGATGATGATGAAGATTTGGAGGAATCAGAGGATGACGATGATGTCGAAGAAGGTGACGAGAGTTTGGAAGCTGACAACGTAGATGGAATGTTAAATCAAAATCAGTTGGATAGTGCTGACAAAGATGTCAAGTGTCAGGAAAGGAAAAGTCACAAGAGCAAAAGGAGCAATTCAAAGGCAACTGCATCTACAAAGAAAAATACTGACATTCCCAGTAACCAAACAGAAAATGATGAAAGTGCTAATGTCAAGGCAAGGATGAATACGAAGCAGGGAGCATCTTTTAGAAAGGGGCGACCTAAGACTGTCGGTGATTTACTTCAACGCATTAATCTTGAGGTAAAGCTTGTTTGATTACCATTTCCTGTAGTAATATTATATATAATATTTTTGTGAAGATGGAAAAATAATATTGTAGAAAGGTTTTCTACTTTAACTTTTCCTTCCGCAATTTTTTAAGACGTGTGACGGAAAAACATTCGTTTGTAAGGAAGAGCGGAAGTAATAATAGGAAACTATTAGTTGTGTCGTTCGTAGGCTTGATTTTTTTTCTCCATTCACTTACTTCAAGTATGCATGTACATATATGTGTTTGTGTTACTGGGTTGAATATATAGAACCTGTAAGTTAGATCATTGACTCTGCTACTCCGTTTCTCCTTATTTTTTGTCATGCCACACACCACATCCCTATCACTCCAGTCAGAGAAAAAAACTTCTAGTGAAGTGAAACCGACTTCACAAAAAGTGAAAATAGCCATCTCATGAAAAATTGTTGGAAAAAGGGAATTGTAAAGAAGGCAGCTGGTGGAGCTTGACTTTATTTCTGACCTCTCCTTTTTGCACCACTCAAATATACTGTAGTCTGGAATATGTGACTTTTTTCTGGCAACATACCGGAAGGTTTCCTTTTTTCCTTGAAAATGTTAAGAAAATTATACGAGTTTTTGGTTCACTAGTTTGCCTTTTTTATTAGAGTGGAATATATTCAGTGACTGTGAGAGCACAAAGTGTGTATGTAGTTTTTGGAGAATCACCTGGTGTATCTCATAAATCTCAACCATGTCACAGGAATTACAAAATTGACATGAGAAAATTTTGCTCGACTCAGTCCTTTTCTACTTTTTTTTGCATTCAGCCCTCATCTGAACAAAATGCAAATAGATTATACAGTTGTGTTAATGCGCTGAGCTTGTGTAAAATCACGTTTTTAACGAAAAACAGCTTTTTGGATTTGACTATCTATCTTTGTATGCATGGTCTATGGAAATCACTTGATTTAAATTTATGATTTAGAGCAGCGGTGATGAGATTTTTTTTGGGAACATCCCTTACCCAAGCAATCATCCTCAAAAGTTTTCTTTGATCACTTACATCACATCAACTTCGCAACTCCTTTGTAAAGATTTCCCAGTTCATCACCAAAATCAAAATAATATTATTGACATTTTTAAGTATTAAAATGCAACTAGGGCCATGTTTTTCAAGTAGTTTAAAAATATTTGTGATCACAGCGCGCACACAGTTTTCAATGCATATGTTCATTGAAAATAGAAATGCCTCACATCAGTAACCTTAATGCCAGAATAGTTGACAGCTTTTTGGTCGGACAAGATGAGTAGAAAGGATATACAAGAGAAGGACAGCCACTTTTATTTCCCGAGGGGACTCAATCTATTTTTCACAGATTTTTTTTCTTTTCATTTTTTCTCATTCATTGTCTGCATTTTATATGTATCCTGCTATCTCTCTCTACCATACAGATACACTCTAAGTACATAGTACAGAATTGAACACTTTTATTCCAAAGAAAGTAAGAAAAAACCTTGTACGACTGACGACTATTGGAGGGACTGTTGCCATCTTACACTTTTCATCCCTCCATTCATCTCGTTTCTTTTTTCTACTTATTCCTCCAAAAATGCTTTCATTTTCAAAAGAGAGTTAAAAAAGTATAGTACAGAATAATGGTTTCTTGGTTTGTTGGCCTAAAAAGTAAAACTCCTTTTTTCCCATGAACTAGTGCACTTTTACTCTTTGTGCCTTTTTTTTCTTTCTTGACATCGTCTTGTGATCGTTTGTGTGACGGCATTTTTCAAGTGACATTTTGGTCCCTTCTGATACTCGCCTGGTCTGAGTGAGTTGACTGAGCTGACTTGCTTGTTTGTTGCTCTACTTCTGCTTTTACACAAGTAGAGTATAGTGGTAACGATTCATTCGATTCAGGAAAATCTTACTGTCCTTCTATTTCTCAGTTCCCTTAAGCGAACTGGCTGGATGGCTTGGCTAGAAAGAACTGAAAAAGGATTTAAGCCGAGTTGAGTTGCATTGCATGAAAATCCTTTTGTTCTTGTCCATTTCTCTGAAGTAGAACTGGAACGAAGGAACGTTTGAATTAAAAAACGAAGAAGAATTTTTTGCACTTTTTCTTTCCATTTCTATCTATCTGTTTGTACAACTAGTCCCAAAAGTGAAAAGTCATCGTATATAGTACAAACAGCATCTATACAAATAAAACTTTAGAACATTTTTATAAAACATACATATATTTCGACTTACAATGCCCTTCCCTTTTGAAACAACTAAAGAAAGCAAGTTAGCGAGAGCGCAAAAGTACAAAATGGAATAGGTGAAAGTGAAACTCTCATCATGGTCATCATCTGGAGCAGAATGAACTTTATGAATGATGTATGCGTTTCTCTTGCTTACCATCATGATATCACATATAACACAATTTGCGACATGATATGTGAGGTAAGATTAGAATGAAACGAAGAAACCCCTAATTTTCATCTGGCTCTAGACTACAAGCCAAGTTTTTTTTTCCTTAGTTTAAATTTAAAATAACAGCCTAGCAGTCTACTTTAGTGTATTTGTTGAATATATGACCCGACAAGTGTACATCTTTTGCTGGAAATATATTTGAGACAACTTACATTGAGAATAGGTCACATGTCAGAATAATTTTGTGGACCAACTTATTTTACACGCGTGATAGATGTAGAGAAAAGTTGTCACGCTTCCACTTGTAATATGAACAAAACAAGTGGAATGTGTGCATATAATTATGATAACAAGGTTGAGCAACTTGGCATCTTCCTTTTTTCCTTCTAAAAGGAAGTAACATGGCAAGAAAACGGATTGAAGACGCAAATAGTTTGTAATTTTTCATTTTCATCTGGATTTCTAGAGAGCGTAGTTGGGCGAGATGTAAAAGACGTCGTATCTTATGCTCCAGCCGGATATACATAAAGATACATTCAAAGTTTTGTTTATCTTGGCTACTTTCTTGGCACAAATCCTGCATCTGATTTAGGAGAAAAGAAGAAGGCAAAGGCGTCGTATTTGCGTTCTCTCTAAAAAAACATGGATGTTTAAGATGTACAATATACATAACGCATTCTTTTATACTGTTTTGTTGTGATTATTTGTGTCAACTGCGAAATCGTAATGTATGCATCTATGTCACCAACCGTAATAATATAGAGAGTCAGAGACAGGTCAACGATGGTCCTTTGTCAATGTCTAATTATTTTGGTCTTGTTTGTCTTTTTCCAAAATAAGAATATCGATAATAAGGACGCACTGACTGTTTTATTCCATTTTTATGCTGCAGAAACTCCCTCGTTTCGCTTCGTCATCATCAACATAAGCCCGTAATTATTCATTTGTGATAGGACTTGTGGAAAAAAAACTGTACGAATAATAATAATAGGAGTTTTACCAGAAGGAAAGTAGCATATTGCCTTTTGCGTGGGATATACAGTCGTGTAAAAAGTTTAGATAGGAAATAAGAGTCATCCATCCAAGTGAATTACTTCCGGATTTGTGTATTTGTTATTAGGTTTCATGCATGGTTATATGGTATACGTAATATTTTGGGAACAAAAAGTTTTTAAAAGAAAACGATAATAAATTAACGTAAACTCAGACATTTTTTTCCCTGACTAAAAACTTTGTTTGAATGTACACAAGACGCGGAAATATTATAGTGATTTTCTATTATTGCATGTATAATCCCCATGATTTTTCAGGGAGACCACACATGTGCCACTTTTGTATTGTCATCAATCCTTTTCTACTAAAACACAGAAATATGTTCAAAGAATCCAATATGTCTTGTATATTTTTTGCTTGGATGGATGAATGGTGGTGGTGGTGGTATGGTAAAGGGCTGAAATATGAAGACGACAATTACAGTTGTCTGAAAGGGTTATGAATTTCTGATATGATTGCGAAGAGGATTATGCTAGGATGATCATATTATGGGTTTATGAGCAAAAAAGGGAAACAAATTCAACACAGCAAATGTCAAAAGCACCATGTGCGACGTGCTTTGGGTTCACTAAGCACATTTACCACTTCAGGAAGCGTTTAGAGAGAAAAAAAGTAATATTAAATCTTGGCTAGAATTTTTATTTAAAATGACTTTTAGTTTTATAGAAATGGAAACTAAATAAAGGTTTAAATTTTTATTCTTATAAAAATAGCTTTGTATTCTTCATTTGACAAGGGAAACGATGAACCAATGTGTTTTTGCGTCTCTGTCTGCTTGAACTGTCTTTTTCAAAATCTTCTTTTATTTCCTTCAGTTCCAAATGCATGAATCATGCTTGACTGAATTGTGTATTTGTTGAGGTTCGGTTGTTGGTTGGCTGGAGAGGAGAGTAAAAAGCTGGAGGCAGACGGGTAGGATGATGCTCTTTCTTTCTCCTTGTCTACTTCCTCGTTTCGTAAATACTGCTTTTCACCCTTTTTTCCTTCTAGTTCATTTTCCATCACATTTTTCCTTGTCAACTATGCATATTGTAATATGAAAGCAAAAAAGGGATAGGAATCATGAACTGGTGGTATGCAGAGGCAGTAGTAGGATGACTCACACAACATGGCACACACACATAAGCTTACATGAACGAGCTATGAAATACCAGTAGATCTTCTCTGAAGAAATGAAGTCCTTTTCAAATAGTTGTCTTGATAGCTTTACTTGGAGAAAAAATTTAAAGGCTATATAATTTTTACATTCTGAATGATTTGATATTTTTAAATGAGGAATATTTGCTCTAAACTCTTTGTCTTATGTTTTCTTTTTTTGCAGCGTTACACTAGTGAACTGGAGAAACATGGTTTTGAATCGCTTGATTTACTAAAGGAGCTTGAGGAAGAGGATTTGGATACAATTGGTATTTCGGATGGAGCGGACCGTACCAAGATATTGACAGCTGTGGAGCTTCTACGTGAATGGGACACTGACTCCGAACGAATTCCTGGTCAAACATTTTACCAGTATCAATACTACCTCACCACACAAAGGGTACCGAAGAATGAACTCGCTACCGAGACTGGAGATGGTGTCCAACAAAATGTTGGATTGAATACAAATATGTCAAAAATTATGGACCAACAACAGCAGCAGCAACTGGGTTCACCTGCTCAACCAACTCAACAAGGACTCCATACGACCGGAAATACTGGCATGCCGTCACCTCACTTTTATCGCCTTCATCATCCTCGAGACTCTGGGATATTTGTGGGAAAGGTAGACGGAGAAGAAGATGGGGATGAGCCCATCAGTGGAGCCGATTTGAGTTGTGCGGAAAGTCATCCTGATGCAGAAACGGAAGAAATCATTCTGTCACCGATAAATCTTCAAAAGACGTCGTCTTCCTCAGTTGTTGGCGGAGGAGCTGCCCAAGGGAATCCCGGTGCGGCTTGGCATTCCAATCACCATCATCATAACAATAACAACAAACAAGGGAGTCATCATCATATAAATCGCTTTATTTCAAAAGGAGCTCCGGCGGGTATCATATCATCATCCAATAATGTTGTTACCAGTGCCACATCCTCCGTTGGTTCTGCCGTACAAATAGCACAGCAGCCAACGTCTTCTGCAAGCTCGTCTGGAAGTAGTTCCACTAGTAGTGGCATTGCCACAACTGGAGACTCATTTTGGAACAGCGTTTCCTCCTCAAATAACTCAAATGGTTCCGGTGGTAGCAGCAGCAGCTCTGGTGGCAGTGGTCCTGCTACTTCATCTATTGTGGTGGATCAGAATCACTCCCAGTGGACTAAACAGCAGCAGCAAACACGTGATCATCCTCCTCCTTCTGCAAGCACTGCTGTTGCTGGTACACATCACCATCGAAAACGGGATTCTAGTCCAGCGTATAACAGTGATTCAGTAAGGATCAGATTCCAGCAAGCTAAATCCCTTTTTGAGACCAGTAATAATTGCTCTGGCGGCGGTGGTGCTGCAAGTGGTACTTCAGTTGGAGGAAAGCCAGTCAGGGCACCAGGCCATGTTTATGAAAATGGTGGTGCTGTTTTGGAGGAAAATGTAAGTGGATCTGGTGGAGCAACGGAATCACAACCGCATCATCTTCATTTGCAACGCATAGGCTCACAGGGCAAACCTTTGTCTCAGCAACAACAAAATAGGTTTCTCTACTGCGAAAAATCCAGTGATTCTGGAATCAGCGTATGTACCAACTCCCCGCCACCGTTGCGGAACGAATTTAGAAACTAAACTAACGGATGCATGTTATGAATACACATCTAGAGAAATTTTGTACTTAATTTATTTATACCCTTTTATGCAACACCGTATACAAAGCTCTGATAACAATTATTACCAAGTTAGAATTTTTTGCAGCTTTGAATGGTGAATGAAATAAGTCTTCTGAATATTCATTATATTACCGGTGTACTTCGAACAACATTTTTTCCAACAGATTTGGATAGAGCACTTTACAAATTAAATATCAAAATAAATGCTACTTTAAATTAAGTATATTCAATTTTATAAAAAACATACAATTACTAGAAATTAATTGTTTTGTTTATATATCCATCATCAGCTCTTTTTTCTGCTTTTGTATTAAGAAAGCAGACAAAATAGGAGTGGAAGTTAGTATTAATAACTGTACTTACAACCAGTAACCATTTCAGTCATTTACATTTAGAGTTAGTGTATATTCGTTAAAGTAAATCGCAATGTATGTATGATATTATGGAATATTACTCAGTACTCTCAATGTGAAAAAGCTTAAAGATGAGTTTGTAATTAGTGTATATTGTAAATTTTATCCATCCCAATTGTATGTTGAATATTTTCGCAAACTCTAAGATGTACATATCGCCGCAAGGATGCAAATATAAATTTAATGTTTACGGTAAAATATATCAAGAATACACAGAAAACTCCTAAACTATCAACATTTTAAAAGAAACATGTCACGTCATGTATTTATGTCTACTGTATATAAATTATGTGTGTGCATGTATGTAAAGAATTTAGAAAGTAGAAACTAAGTCTGTAGAACCGTTAAACTACTTGTTAGTCATTTAGGAAAACTCCCAGTTAGAGGAATTAATAGATAGTATTAATTTTTAAGTCTACAGTGCAGTCGGCGTATATAACTTGTGAGTTAATAATATTTAGATTAAAATTGTCCGGTTGTGGTTGTTTCATTGTGGAATAGCATATCAAAACATTGTGAGATTAATAGCCAATGTTATTATTATGTACTAACAATAAATAATGCTCCATAAGTATTCATGAGCTACATTGTTGAAAACTTACGGGTCTGTACATTAAAATGAACTGTTATCACTGTTGAATCTTTGTTATTTCTTGGCAAAAATCTGCTACGAGAGAAACTTTAATGTAAAAAATAATTTAATGTAAAATAAAATAGCAATAAGTTGATTAAGTTGGAGCATGATCAACTAACGATAATTGTACAATTAAGCGCATAATTAGATAATTGATATTATAACTAAGATGTATATAAAAATACATATTATGTATTAGTCAGCTTGCTATATTATGTTACTATTATAAAGCCATTGGAATTAAAATTAACAATTACGACCCTCTGCTTTGTTATTCCACTTGTATGGAAAGTCAAGGTCAGTTAAATTACATGTACGTTTGAAACGAATGAAATAATGATGGAAGCGGAAAAAATAATGCAATAAACACTTGATTAAATAAGTAAAGAAAAATTGAAACTGATTGTGTTGTGTACTAGTAATTGACATGAGTAAAGTTAATGAATTTGGAACAGTTTCCGATCAAGGCAATAAAACTGATCGATTTTTTGCAACTCTCCATTTAGGTGCCCAATATGCCATTTCGAACTTGTAATTTTTCAAAATCACCATAAAAATGGCAAGCGTAAACTTCAGCACATGCATACATACAAAGATACAAATATCAAACTAATTCAACATCATCCACTGCTTCTGGTTTTCTGGCTCTTCATCTTTACATGTCATGACATGACTCATGTCTAACAAATAACAAGTATTCAAGACGATTCAAAGATATACATTTTTTAGGAAACTGTCAAATTTATTATTCCGAATAACATCATCATATAAAAAATATAAAGTAATAATTTAGGTAGAGTCGGACTAGGACAATTTGTTTAAAATTTGATAATTCAGGGTTTAAGACCCATGATTTAAGATCACTTTCTATCCGACGAGGACTCCACTGTGGGCAACGGCGACGGGTTGAGCGACGGAAACTGTACGGACAACTGGTTGAGCGACGGCAACGGTACGAACAATTGGTTGAGCGACGGCAACGGTACGAACAACGGGTTGAGCAACGGCAACGGTACGAACAACGGGTTGAGCAACGGCAACGGTACGAACAACGGGTTGAGCGACGGCAACGGTACGGACAATTGGTTGAGCAACGGCAACGGGCTGAGCGACGGCAACAGTGCGGACAACTGGTTGGGCAACGAGCTGTGGTCCAGCCAAGTAAGTTGGGGCCAAAACGCCAGCAGAGGCGACGGCGAAGAGGGCAGCAAAAACAATAGCGACCTGAGGAAACAATTAAATGTACCGTATAAATTTTCAGAGGTAATATTTTTTACTGAAATTCTTATAGTTTTGATATTATAACATGTATTTATATATTTTATCGGAAACTTACTTGCATGATGATGTTTTGAAGGAAGTGATTAAACCACAAAAGGTTTTGAAAATATAAAAGGGAGAAGTGCTTGAGGAGCAAAGAGCTGATTCTGAATGATTATTTTGGAGAACCGTTTTTCCTTTATATACGAAAAGTCAGTATGTAGGTATTTACTCATGGAGCATCAAAATACAGTAACAGAAAATCTGTAACAAAACGAATCATCATCATGTTGGTAACATCATGGAAGATGTAACGGTAATTATAAATACGTTAAATCGGAGCTATACCCTCGTATATCATTTTTAACTTGGCTTGATGGAATATAAATGAATGGACGGGCAAAAAAAATCATGGAGATCTGCATACATTTTTTATATTTGTTTAAAAATTAAGTACAATATCTTATTCTATAAAGTTGCAATATGCAAATTAGCAAGCTGGGGTTCAAATCTTGGCTTCCGTTGGATCCCTTTTCAGCCAA
>JAQFZG010001562.1:0-20485 GCA_034695465.1 Entomobrya nicoleti | reverse complement strand
AGGGGTTGCTGGAAAGGGGTTGCTGGAATTACGGGAGAGGAGGGCGGGTTGCCGGAATTACGGTCTGGGGTTGCTGGAATTATTCAGCCTGTTCTTGTGTATGCTTGCTGGCTTGCTGACTTGGAGAATGCGAATGTTTGGATTTTTATGGAGCGATAAACCCAACCGCCAAACAACACAGTGTACATTTTGTCAAGTGTGTGTGATTTGTTTTGTTCTCGCTATCAAGTCAAAGTCACGTCATATACAAACAAATCTGAGTGTAATTTTGTAAACAAACCAGTTTTTGTAATTAATTAATTCGTAGTTAAATTATAGTAGATCATATTTAGTGACTTGAAAGGAAAGACCATGCCAAAAAAGAAGGTAACCAAAAAGGCCACCAAACCGGGTTTAAGCCGGGGGAGAGTTCATAAGCATAATGTGGAAGAGGATGCAGGCTCCGCAAGTGAAACTGAAGACAACTCTTCAGAACCAACAGTTTCCACGAAGGATTCCAATGACGTAGAAACTGATAGGTCGCCGTCCCCACCACCAATTAAATCTAAAAAGGGCACTACCGCTGTCGCGGGATCAAGTCATCAAGACTACATTGGGGATGGGGATACGAAGGGCTGGAAATCATGGGAAGATCTACCTGACCTCATTGAGGATTTGAAAGTGGAAAAGGGGAATTTAGATGGGACTATCAAATATATAACCAAACTACCCAGACATCGAAAGTTTGAATTAGATGGTAAGTTGTCACTTAAGTTTTCTTAGATGTTAAGGTATTGCCTAATGCCATGCTGCATCATTGATTATCAAATGTCAAGACTTATCAGCGTATTGATTGTTGTTTCTATTGTGTATTTTTTGTAGCACGTAAAGCCTTATTCCACAAGTATTTCGAACTTGAGGAATTGAAATCCACATGCCAGACCTCTCTGAAGCTAATGCGAAATCTTCATCCATCCCTGCATAATGGCAAAGTATCCGATGCAATTAGAGCTGTAAGTTTGCAAATCTTTGTGTTAACTGATATATCTATTTTCAAATCAACGGAATTTTTGAAATGTAAGCATTATGGCGGTGTGGTTTTTTCTTCCTATTTTTACAGCTTGGCGTTCCCCGAAGTTTTGGAGAATTAGTTTTAAAGTTAATGAGCTTGCCAACACCAAATAACTTAGCTCCCACGATTAACATCGAAGCTCCTATTTTGGAGGAATCGGAGGAGGAAGAAATGGAAATGGAGGCGGCGGGAATTCCTTTTGCGGGTAGCAGTAGAAACTTTCCAAGTCCAGCAAAAATGGTAATACAAACTAAAGAAAGAGTAACATCAAATCCACATGATTTTTATATTTGAAATTGACTGACAATTCCATATCGGATCATTATGTAATTTTTAACCTACCAGGCCAAATATGCGACGCCGAAGAATCAAAGAATTTTTGAGTTTGGAATCGGATCACACAGCAAAGGTCTATCTACCAATAAGGCTCCACGTCTTGCAAAGCCAGGCGAAGTCATGTTTTCACAAAGTGGATCTCCCATTATGCAACGTCGAATATTGGATAATAAAACTGCACCAACGCTTGAGCGAGTGGAGGTTCTTCAGCCAGATGGCACAGTAAGTTTTATGGACAAATCATTGGATGTGTTAAGGTCAAAGCATTCAACAATAACAATTAAGTTATAATTGTACAATTTTGTTTGTGATGCTAGAAAATGGAAGTCGAGATGGTGTACAGAGGTGTTCCTGATGCTGGCAAAATTCGTGGATTTAAGGAGTTTGCGAAGGATGTCCGAGGCATTGCTGCTAGTAGGGCAACAAGCGTCAGACAAAATCGCGTTCAAGCACCTAGAATTATTGTAGGGTCGCAGTCTGCTGTGTCTAATGCAAAGAAACCAGGATGGCGATAATTTTAGCTTTATTTTGGGGTGACTAGATAGGACTGAGTGCACCTCACTTGGTTAATGGCCGTAAATATTGATAAGCGGCATTTGGAATTAAGTTATGCAGAACAAACGGTTTTGAAGAGAAGTAAATTGTTTATATTTTCTATGTGTGTAATGTATATTTGTACTAAAATTGAAATTGTACGATACACTTTATATTTATTTTTTCTGATTGCAATTTTACATTGATATCTGTGCTATTTTGGAAAAATATTTTTACTTTTTTCTCTTTGTATGGTATTATCAATATTACTTATCAGTTACAGTCATGGTACGTTTGTATTTTCGGTTATAGTTTTATAAGTTTTTATCTACAATCTATATTAGGCATAATAATAATCCAAAATGTAAAAAAAGTCTTGTGCCTTGTGCCAAAAACAGCTTTATAAAACGTCAAGTCCGATCTAATTTTTCTGCACTGATAATAAAATCTCCATTACTTGATATTTTTAAATAACATCCAACTATACTATTACTATTGCATTTAATTTTTTTTATTGGTATGATTTTTTAAATCATGATAATTTACTTTTGTTCGCAAATCGTAAGTTAGCCAGCATGTTGATTTGAGTCGTCTTGATTCAGTTGATTCCAATTCAAGCGACAGTATAATTCATAGGACCTATCGATTTTTAATAGTTTCATCAGGAAATATACAACAGTGTCAATTAAAATTAAATATCTCTCTCTTGCCCGTGTTTTTGGGGACGTCGTTTTTGTTCTTGAAATGGAAGCTAAGAATCTTCGCCTAAGATCTATTCTTGGATTTATGCCAAGCTGTGCTGTGTTGCATGTTGCATATTGAAGCTTGGAACCATCGAGTAAATTTAGATGCGGCTTACGCATCATTTCTCAGGTGAAAATGCCTATGCATTCCTTGTTACACTTCAATTCCAACTAAAATACTAGTATTGCGCCTAGATTTTGTGTAGCCTGCTGTCTTTGTGATTTTCAAAAATTGCATTTTGTTTTGGCAGTAAATTAATCAAAGTTGGAGTACTTTACTGGCACCTGAAGGGCACTACTACTGTGTTAAATGGAGGTCACAAGTTTTCGCAACATATAAGTTAATGACATGATATTGTAGTTCAATTGACGCTCATTCATTATCAAAGGTGCCGGAATTCCTCAGATAACAACACAGGAAGTAAACATCAATCATAAAATCTCATATGATGCAATAGTAAATAGTCAGGTTGTCAGTTGTCAGTGTTTAGTGTTTACCAACTGAAACTGAACTTTTATCCCAGTCTACTAATATTTACCCAGTGGTCTGGTCAGTCGTGAGAGAGGAATATCTTCAAGACGTAAAACGAACGTTATAAAACTGGAAAATAATTGATTGCTGAACCGGCTATTGTTGTTGAGTGTTCAACTCGGCAGGGATTAATATTTATTTGTTGGCTAAATAAGTATCAAAATGTCAACTCCTGCGCATCACTACGTTGTGACGGCTCATAAGCCTACAGCGGTCACTGCTTGTGCTACCGGTATGAAGTTATTCTTAAATATTACAGTTTAATTGTTTAAAATGTCAATTGTGAATCAATTAATGATTAATGTCTGTTTGGTGTGGATCATTGACAGGTTACTTCACATCGCCAAATGACCTTAATTTGATTCTTGCTAAAAATACAAGATTGGAGATGTACCTTGTGACCCCTGAAGGCTTACGTCCGCTGAAGGAAGTTGGAATTTATGGGAAAATCGCAGTACTCAAACTTTTCCGACACCCGGTAAATGAATTATTGTCTTGATCATTCAGTAACTTAAGTAGATAGTTTTAGATTAGTTAATACGTACTCAAACTGATTTTTTCATAATTAGGGAGACGAAAAGGACCGTCTATTCATTGTCACAGCCCGCTACAATGCTATGATTTTGGATTGTCAAGGACAAGGCGAAAATTTGGACATCGTCACTGTGGCTCATGGTAATGTTGGAGACAGAATCGGGAAACCGTCGGAAACTGGTATAATTGGAGTAATTGATCCGGAAGCGCGAGTGATCGGTCTAAAACTTTATGAAGGATTGTTTAAAATAATACCGCTGGAGAAAAACAATCCCGAACTGAAGGCATACAACATCAGGTATGTCGTATGTCATTGTTTGCTGTACCAAGAGAACAACTGAAAAATGTGACATGTGTACCTAATTTCCTTTGATTTGATTACAGATTAGAGGAACCTATGATTCAGGATATTGACTTTTTGTATGGCTGTGCAAACCCCACGATCATCTTAATTCATGAGGATGTGGGAGGTCGTCATGTCCGAGCTAAAGAAATCTCTCTCAAGGACAAAGATTTCACGAAAACTCCGTGGAAGCAAGAAAATGTGGAAAGCCATTCATCAATGGTTATCCCAGTCCCCCAGCCCCTTGGTGGAGCAGTTGTAATAGGCCAAGAGTCCATACTCTATCATAATGGTACAAATTTCTTGGCTGTAGCTCCAGCTGCGATGAAGGTATGCCATTATGAATTATTTGAATCGAAAATCTGAGAATTCCTTTACTAGATCGCATTTGCAGTTTTATCTTTGATCTTTGTAGCAAAGTACAATTATGTGCTATGCCAGAGTAGACCCGGCTGGAAATCGTTACTTGCTTGGCGACTTGATTGGTCACTTGTACATGCTTTTCCTAGAACGAGAGGAAAGACCAGAAGGGCCTGTTGTGAAGGATATCAAGTTTGAGGTTTTAGGTTAGCTTAAAATTTCTATTTAACTTGTTAAAAGTTCACATTGCGCCTTGACTAATTTTTAAACGACAATTTTTTTTCTTGTAGGAGTAATCAGCACCCCAGAATGTTTGACATACCTTGATAATGGAGTTGTATTCGTGGGCTCGAGACTTGGAGATTCACAGCTAATTAGACTGAACACTGGACCTGATGAACAAGGAAGCTATGTTAATATTATGGAAACTTTTACGAATTTGGCTCCTATTATTGACATGGTTGTAGTAGACATGGACAAGCAAGGACAGGGGCAGTTAATTACATGTTCCGGTTAGTCTATTCATGCAAAATTAATCATTATGTGCAAACCAGTATGTATCAATGTTCAGTTAAGTATAAAATCATTAATATAATTTGTATCTTGAAGGTGGCTACAAGGAAGGTTCCCTTCGTATTATTAGGAACGGGATTGGAATTCAAGAACATGCTACAATTGATCTTACTGGAATCAAGGGTTTGTGGTCCTTAAAAGTTGGAGGAGATAGTAGCGTGTACGATAACATGTTGGTAGTTTCTTGTATTGGAGACACACGTTTCCTCTACTTGTGTGGCGATGAAGTTGAAGAAACGGATTTGGATGGATTTCTTCAAGACAGTCAAACTCTTTGGGCTTCGAATGTGAATAATGGTCAGATGGTGCAAGTGATCTCATCTGGAATCAGGCTGGTAGATGCTTCCTCAAAAACGCTGCTAACGTAAGATTTTAAGCTCTTGTACTTTGGCGTACCTATTAACCTAGCCCATGCGTGTTACTTTTGTGTTATGGAATTATATTTTACCAGGGAATGGAAAACACCCTCCGGAAAGGGAATCAGTGTCGTAGCCGGAAATACTAATCAAATAGTTTGTGCTGCTGGTTCAGAACTGTACTACCTGGAAATTGGGAAGGGAATTTTGTCTTTGCTCGGGGACAAAATGATGGAGAACGAAGTAGCCTGTTTGGATATTACTCCACTTGGAATAGGAAAAACAAAAGCCCACTTTATCGCTGTTGGTTTGTGGACCGACGTTTCAGCTTTAATACTGACAGTACCAAGTCTGGATATTGTCACAAAAGAAGCAATGAAAGGAGGTATATAGCTGGAATTAAATATGTCCCTAAATGTATTTAGAAATGATAAACGTTTAACTTAAACCTGTAAACAATGATTTTCATGTTTTTAGAAATTATTCCAAGATCAATTCTTTTGGCATCTTTTGACGACAACTGTTTTCTCATGTGCGCGCTTGGTGATGGCTCACTTTTCTACTTTTCTCTGAACCCAGTCACTGGTGAGCTCAGTGACACGAAGCGTGTCACACTTGGAACACAGCCCACAGTGCTGAAGTGTTTCAAAAGCCAGTCTACTGCAAGCGTATTTGCTTGCTCAGACCGGCCCACTGTCATTTACTGGTCTAACCATAAGCTTGTGTTCTCAAATGTAAATTTGAGGGAAGTGTCGCACATGTGTCCTCTCAACGCCATGGCGTTCCCTGACAGCTTAGCACTTGCAACAGAATCAGGTTTAACGATTGGAACTATTGATGAAATTCAAAAACTTCACATTAGAACTGTCCCTCTGGGTGAGACACCCAGAAGAATAGCTTACCAGGAATCATCGCAAACATTTGGAGTTCTCACTATGCGCATTGATGTTATGGAAAGTTCGGGTCTCACTCCAATGAAGCCAAGTGCTAGCACATTAGCTGCAAGTGTTAGTTGCTCGTCTTCCGTCGGAACAATGATTAGACCGTCAACTTCCGGACCATCCTCTGCGTCTGTTCCAAGCACGCCACTGGAGTGTGGTCAAGATATTGAAGTTCACAATTTACTTATCGTAGACCAGCATACATTTGAAGTTCTTCATGCTCATCAGTTTATGCAAAACGAGTATGCCATTAGCATCGTTTCCTGTAAACTTGGGGAAGATCCGAACCAGTATTACGTTGTTGGTACTGCTACGGTCGTTCCTGACGAAAGTGAACCGAAGCAAGGAAGAATTGTCATTTTCCAGTATGTTGATGGTAAACTACAGCAAATTGCAGAGAAGGATGTGAGGGGAGCCTGCTATTGTCTTGCGGGATTTCATGGGAAAATACTTGCAGGCATTAATAGCACGGTAATTTAACAAAATCCTTTTAGTCTGTTTGTAAGTGTTTGATACGTGAATGAAGTAAGACTTTTTTGTTTCAGATACGTTTGTTTGAATGGACGTCGGAGAAAGAGCTTCGTGTGGAATGCTCATATTTCAATACTATTCTTTCGCTGTTCTTGAAATACAAGGGCGATTTTATTTTGGTTGGAGATCTCATGCGTTCCATAACCCTTCTTCAGTATAAGGGCATGGAAGGTACATTTGAAGAGGTAAGCTTCTAAAAAACGAGGAAAATCTTTTTTTTTACATAGTTAATATTCATACAATGCATATTTACCTGGTTGGAGATCGGTACACCTTTAATTTTTAACTGTTATTACTTAAGATCGCAAGGGATTACAATCCAAACTGGATGACAGCCATAGACATAATTGATGATGACACCTTCCTAGGCTCAGATAATGCATTCAATCTTTTTGTATGCACAAAAGATGGGTAAGTTCACAAAACATCACTTGTCTTCACATAAATGCAATTTGCAACTTTACGAAATTATTCATGTTCTTTTCCATTTTTACAGTGGAGCTGCAACCGACGAGGAAAGATGTCAAATGCAAGACGCTGGTAGAATACACATTGGTGACATGGTCAATTGTATCCGCCATGGTTCATTAGTAAGGCAGCATTTAGGCGACACTTGTGCTCCAACAACTGGAAGCCTGTTATTTGGAACGATTAGTGGATCTGTTGGTTAGTGTTATAAAAATACGTACATTTATAATAATTGGAGGGATGTTATTTTTTGATTCTCATCTTACCCACACACAATCTTCTTCCAGGTCTCGTTACTCAGATTCCTTCGACTTTCTATGAGTTTTTGCTCGACCTTCAGGATAGGCTGTCCAAAGTAATCAAACCAGTAGGAAAAATTGAACATACCTATTGGAGAAGTTTCTACAATGACAGAAAGCAGGATCCTTGCGAAGGGTTTATTGATGGCGACCTTATTGAAAGCTTTTTGGATATGTCAAGGGATGATATGAAAGAAGTTGTTAGTGGACTTATGGTATGTCATTTACAAATCACCATTTCTCTTTTTTTGATGTGTTTGATCCGCGTTTTCTAATATAAGCTATTTTTTTGATTTGACTAGCTTGATCTTCAAGGAACTGGAATGAAACAACAGGCGACAGTTGACGACATAATTAAAGTTGTAGAAGATTTTACGAGAATTCATTAAAGCTGCTTTGTTATTTATATGTTACTCTTGTAATTATATATCCGTGCGTGGAAATCTTTGAGTTTTTGAATATTAATGTTATGGAATGAAGTCTTCAACTATCAGATTTTAACTTGTTTCTTCTCTTTGATTTCAATTTACATCACATGAAAAAACCTCGTATATGACAGTTTTGTTATTTTTATTATACGGTTAGCTTTTACAATTACCAACAGACTTTTCTGATCTTTTAGCGTCTCTAGTATTCAATTAGTCCTTAATGAAGTGAGGGGTGTGTGTGAATGATACATGTCACGTTAATCTTAACTGTAAATACGGAAAGTGGATGTATGTATGCATGCGTACAAAATATGGATTTGAAAAATAAAGTATTCTCGATTACTTAATTGCATTGTGGGTCTAGTGCTTTTCATTTTCTTTGTCACTTGAGCAGCATGATAACTTTAACGTTCTAAGTTTACAACGTAAATGAATTGGATTGGGTTTCTATGAATTAGACTCAATCATGATAATTTTAAATGTGCAAGATGCCGTGGACCGTTATGTAATATCTTGCCTGATAATGATTTGTACTTCAAAACGATGAAACCGAATGATCCACTGAAGATCTTAAAGCCGGGTTTACACAATGATTATAATGATGCTGGGAAAAAAATTCAATCACACAGCCATATTTTGAGAAAGAATTCACTCAAATCGAACAGTATTTATTAAAAACTGATATAATTGCATAGTACAAATGGCCAGTTTACAGCTTAAGTTTTGTTCTTCTCCAATGACGCCTCTTAGCGTTGTACCTGAGAAAAAAATAGAAAAGAATTGCACATGATTAAAATTCACTCACTAACGCAAAGTAGAATACAGCGACTTGCATCACTGTCAATATGAAATCAATCCATACACCACATAACACGAATTATTTCACAAACCCTAACGTTTTTAATTCATTTGAATTAAAAAATAAATAAATCGAAATACTAACCTAATGGTATTTCCTGTCCGCATCCTAATCCATTGCGGGATAGGGCGATTTTGGTTCATCTTTTTAGCAAGCTTTCGCTTGATCCTCACCGTCTTGTGAGCAGACTGGAAGAATTAAAAAATAATGCATAATTAGATTAAACTTGCACTAATTAGCACCAATATAACCACTAATTTTTTAACCGTGTAAATCAAAAATACTGAAAAAGTACTTACCATTTTAACTGTTTTAAAAACTGCCGATGTTTCTATCCAAACCTGTTCAATCCAAAATTCATCCGGGAATGTGTTGTCCGCAAGTAGTGAATTTCTTGAGTGCAGCTAAAACACATGAAAGCACACTTACAGAAGATAACTTGAAGCTTACCGCTGGGAAAACTCGATGTAATGATGCATGCTTACAATATATAATACATTTGTATCTTTCATTGCCCCAAATTTATATGCAAAGTTTGTGTAAAAGACGCGGTTCGGGTTTTGTGTACAAAACAACTTCTTTCATTTTCATGAAACGACAGGTCAGCCTGATTTTGACTTTGTTGTCGGTTTCATCACAGTTTGCAATTTGCATGACACTTCGGTTGATCAGTAGCAGGCGAATACTTGATTAAAAGTAATCAGTGCATTTACATTTTTCACTTGGCAAATGCTTTTAAACATAGACTTCCCTGTGGGAAAAGTACTAGTCTTCTGTGTTATCTGAACGTTTATCTGTAGCAGGACCTGTCAAAACTGTATTGTAAGTGATTCTGTTTTAATTGTTGTTGTTGAATGGACCACCGCTTGATTTCTGATTTTATAATGTTAAAATCGTAGTATAAAAGCAAGATACTAATTGATAATTTATTATGATTTTTTCAGGTAGTGATCGAGGATAAACTATCTGATAATTAGGTGATAGTTTAAAAATGGTTGTGTATCCGGGTGAAAATGCTAGTGAACTTCGTCGTGATTGGAGTAAGCTGTTTGATGACGTGCAGGAGAGTTACCAATGTTTATCGCCTTCAGTGTTGGGGAGCACTAGCAAAGGAGCCAAGTCTGATTCTCGGAAACCGGAAAAAGTAGTAGGTAGGAGACCAAATAGTCCTGTCCTTAATCTCCTTCTTGATGCTATATCCTTTAAGTTCGCTGAGCTGGAAAAGCAAGGGGGATCTTCTGTTACAGGGTAAGCAAGCAAATCAAAATCTCTGACATTGGAAGCCTGGGGAGAGGGAATACCTAAATTATCTTTGATTGTTTTAAAGTATTTTTTTTTGTTTATTTACAGCACTCTGCATACTGCCAAAACCAGCCCAATCAAAAGAGAAAATCCCCCGGAAGGATGTAATGATGACAGCACAGATGATGAATTTTTCGGTAGTCCATCAGTGATGTCATACAACAGGCTGAGAATCCTTGACCGACCTGCTAGTTCACCCATGAAACTGCCATCAGTCTCGACCTCGTTACCCAATGTGTTATTGAAGAACGATGAGAGTGTTGTACGGCTACCCCACAAGCTTTTCATGTCGCCAAAAAAAGAAGAAACGACCATGAAAGGGAAGGCTTCTTCAGATCCTTTGCCTGACATAGGATCAAAGGAAGGTTTCAAAAAATTTACTGATGGTTTAAAGAACCGGTCCCTTTCCAGACACAAACAAGAAGTAACCGTAATTGAAAATAAAAATTACAGTGCTGAAAACAAGAGCAAGGCAAATAAAAATGTTTTTCTTGAAGACTCTACGATAACGCTGGATGATACTCCTCCGTCAAAAAAACATTTACCCCGACCAACAAAGGTGGAGAAAAGTAAGGAAGATTCATTGGATGAAACACTTGTTTCGTTGGACGCCACAATACCATATGTTCCAAAATCCAGTTCGGGTGGGAATGGGAATCCAAACTCGTTTGTGATTACATCCAAAATTAAAAAGCAAGTTTGGGTGAATCCGGACGCTGAATCCAGAAGTAGCTCAAGCTCAAGTCAAGGGAAGAAACGGTTTAAACAAACTAGTATACTCTCGTGTGCCAGGAATATGCCACAGAAAAAGGCAGATATGTCAAACCTGACAACTTACAATAGAGGTAACCGGTCGTCATCTCAAAGTGAGCTTGCTTTCACTCTGGGAAATAAGGAACTAAGTCCACCAACAGGTACTAAAAGAAAGAGTGACGAGTCCATTGAAGGCGACGGGAAACGTGATAAATCAAGATCGGAGTCCTTTTCGCAAACGTTCTTTGATGTTAGCCCTATCAAGCAGAATAACCGAGAGAATACTCACGCTCCACTTACCCCACCACCAATTCAAAAGAAATCAGACCCGACTAAAAACAAACCACGAAGTCCGCTCAGTCCAGGAAAACTTAACATTGTAGAAGAAAAACCTGTAGCCATCCGGTCTAATCTAAATGATTCTACATACAATTTATTGAAAGATTTTGATAAGTACGTCAGATTATTATGCAGTCTATTTGTAATAGCACTTGGTAAAAAATATTCCTTAATACAATGGTAATTTATGGTGATGTGTTATTTTCACAGGGTGCCCACATTCAGACCTCCACCAAGCAAAGCAGAGCAAAGTCGGAATCAAGCAAATAAAATGGAACGGACTAAAAATCAAGATGACCCAGTCTGTTGCTGTCCACCCACAGAAGTAAGAACATGTCATGATTACTTAAACATTTTCTCCTTTACTTTGGTTATAAAGTAAAGTATTGTCCAGTCATGTTACTTTGTATTTAATTAGCAAATATTTTTATTTTCTTATTCAGTCAGAACTTGACGCTTTGAAAGATGTTGTTGATCCAAGTGAATTCGAGAAAGCGTGTCCAGTACATAATGGGGTTGCTCTTGCGAAATTTATTGCTGAAGCTAACAGCCCAAAAGATTACTGGTGTACACCTCAATACCAGACACAAGAACTGTATGAACGTGGACATATAAGAGTCGCATCAACTCCGTTTACGCCACCTCCAAGAAGACGTCGCAGGGACAGCAGTGATGATACTATTTTGTTTAATGAAGGGGATTGCGATGAATTATAGCGTAAACACAAAAGTCAACATGACTGTTTAATGTTTTTCCGAACACATTGTTATGTTTTATGACTTTGAGTACAGTATGAATATTTTCAAGGAAATGTTTATATTACAAAAACTACATTTTCAAAAACGCTTTCGTGTAATAAGTGTACAAGTACAGAATGTGTTTTTTACGATTTTTAAAATTAAAAATAAACCTCAATGACTGATTATAAGATTTCAGTATAAACTGAAATTGAGATTAAACTGCCTTGGTCGTAATTGCTTCAACATCACTTTCTCCGTTATCTTTCCGTGAGACACGCATCAATTCTCCCAATTCTGGCGAAGAAACTATTTCCGTGTACAAACTGTCCCAAGTCCATAGCTCGTCATGCTGCAAACAAATTACGTTTTAGTGGTTTTAGTATATATTTCATTTCTTAAATTAAATAATTTAAAGTTACTTACTTCCATGAGAAGTTTCTCAGGTACAATAAATTTGCACAACCTCCGTAAATTCACTCCATCAACAACCGAGAAAGGTTTACTTTGCATTAGCTCGGCATCCAATTCCTTGAGACTTGCCATTCTCTGAATTTCATATCTGCATGTCATGTTTAAAAAAAACTTCAGTAAAAATCTACTATGGTGTGCATTTTAAATTTTAAATGAGGCAATTCTTACGCAGGTGCTGATGCAACAGTCATTTGCAAATCCTCTTCGTTAACATCGTCAAGGTCAGGAATGAATTCTAAACCATTGTCCATATCATTAACAAGTGTGTTGGATCTCGTGGATGAGACTGCACGAACATTATTCATTCTGCAACGCAACGTTTACAAGATTAGTAATGCTAAACTAATGCTTAGTTGGTTCGTTTAATTTCTATCTATGTATTTAAAAAATTGCGGTCGTTTTGTTTTACCCTCCGCTAACATGATTCCCTCGACTTCGAAAAGCTGAAGGTGCCCGTCGATTTCCGGTTGAACCCCCATCATCCGCTGAATCTTGTTTACGCCTTCCCGTTTTTGGTCGATTGAAAGAGAAAGTGAATGCGGCAGATTCAGGACGATAGCTAGCCAAAGTCGTGATTTCATCTGACTCAACTGTTGAGGTAACAGTGGTAAATGCTGCTGATGACGCTTCGGGAATTGATGAAGAAGTAGCTCCTGAAAGTCCATGAGAGGATGTTAAATTTCTTGATCCCCGAGCAGTGCCTAGACGAAACGCAGTGGTTGGACGTTGCTAAATTCAAATAGCATAATAATTTTTGTTATCAATAACTTGAAGACTAAGAATAAATTGTCTCCGTGCGTTAATTATATGACTGAAAGCATTGTGTATACCTCCTGTAAAATATCCTGCACGGATACTGATTTGAGCTCTTCCAGAAATTTTTCATCCATTTTGAAAATATTATATAGTATTCAGCGATTTATCAGTTTTACACGATACTTACGAAGAAAAACTGCTGAAGTGCTAATGAAAGTAAAAATGAAATACAAAATGCGATAAGTTTTACTGTCTACGCAGATAATTTTTGTTGTGCTTTTCATATCATAGCAATGATCGATTTCTTTCTTGCTCGCCCAAGGCCCAAAGAAAGCAGTCTACTAGCCTTCACAGAGGACAAGAACAAACAACAAAGTATCGACTGCTGGAAAGTGGAGTCCAGTCCAGTGACTAGACTTAGAGATCCAAAAGTGGGGCAATGTAAGATTCCGAAATCAACCATTCCAGCGGTGTGTAAGCATGCAATGGATGTCAGAAATGCAATCAGAGAATGGACGAACATTAATTAGACTTTTGATTTCATTATAAAATATTAAACAATTTATTTATGATTGTATCGTTTACATAAAAATACACAAGCAATAAATTATTACCTAGTATAACTATTATTATATGTTGAGAGTATAAGTACTATACTACCTCTAGTCATCTTACATCTTTTATTCATAATTTTCTTCAAATCTTGCACACACAATTTGGCATTGATGACAATTCGTTATCAAACAGTTTTGTTTTGTCAAATTCAACAAGATAACAACACATAAACAACATGTTTTAGGTAAATAGTAATACATTTTCACTTTTAATCCCGATCTGATCTCGTATCTCTCGTACCATTATTGTACGATGCAATTTATCCACCATAGAAGACTAGTTTTTAAAATTTCAAAGTTTTAAAATGTAGATGCCCAGTTTTGGAGGCGCAGTAGTGTTCTTTAACGGGAAGCAAATTTTGTACGCATCACTTCAAAGTTTAATACACAAGAATCGTCAGTCCTCAACAGTATATTTTCCTTTTTCCCTGATACATAGTCTCAATTCTCCTAAAATAAAAACTACTTATTTTAACATTACTATTTACCCTTGGGCTAAGCAAAAACACATTGCTACACTTGTAGCATTGGATTCATCATTGTCTAGAAAATTTCGAAAGCTTTGATACTTCCCATCTTCCTGCGCTTTTTATTGCACGAAGTACAAAGCACGACTGAATTACACAAGTCTAAAACATAAAAAACTTAGTTGCACAAACTGTCTGGCTTAAGGCACCCATACAATGTGTACAAAACTATACTGCATACTTTATTTTCAATACCTCCAATTTATTGTATCAGGCCACAACACCCTATGCTACATAATAAAAAGAGACCCCACAAATTGGTATACACATATTGACAATGTTGAAATAAATTAGTATTACATATTTAACGAAAAAATACATTCGTTGCAGAATTTACAAGCGGAAAAGCTTGATCATATCTAGACTAAGCACAACAAACTTAGCAGTGGAAATAAATGCAGTAAAGTGAGTCTGCACGAATGACGAAAGTAAATGAAATTAAACTGATCTAAATCAGAAAGAAACAATAAAACAATTGTAAACTTTTTATCATCTTATCATGAATATGAAAACATCGTTGTTTCAGCTCAATGCTGAATGCGAACCTCCCGTTCGTTTTCTCCTACTCATAACAACTTAGATATTTGTATATAAATTTTAAAGTTTCTCATGTAAAAATGAATGTGTATCACAAGACTTTGACAAATGAATGAGAATGTTCCTAAATCGTTAGCTAATTAAAACATTTAATAACGAGGTTTCAGTTTTTTCCAAGTCCATTGATGGTACGTATTTCCAGGATCGCATTCTCTTAACATCAAGTTACTGTTTGTTGGATGAACCGTCAAGCATTTTCCAGAGGTTTTGTGCTTCATGATATTAGTGATCTGTACACAATTTAAGAAAATAAACGTTTCAGGTTTAGAAGATAAAATCTTTGGCTTTCTTATATTTGTTTGAAAAGATTGAATACTTAAATTACCTCGTCGTAGTCCCAAGGCCCGTCAACGTGACCCAATGGACAGAAAATTAACTTGACACTACTTTTGTCAGCGTCCACACATCGTTCTCCAATTCCAATTTGACCTTTAGCGTTAAGGCGGACGAGCTACATCATCAAACCATTACCAAAAATTAATTATCAAAGACCTTAGGTCACAAAGTTTTAAAAACTAAACGTTGTAAAGCAACATAAAAGCCCGAAAATGAAAATAAAAGTTAGTTAGTGGTAAAGAATCCAAAAAATAAAAAACAGTAAGAGAATTGAACAAAAGACAATTACGACTTCGTCATGCAGATCAACTGAAGACAGATTGCTATCAAACTGAGGAAAAACAACAGTAAAACAACTTCAATAATGGAAGAAGGAGAAAAAAAGATTTCAAAGAGTTTTAAGCGTGCCTGACTCTTGGGAATACGCCCAACCTGATTGTTGCCTGCACCGTGACATCCACTCAATCCCATTTTGGTAGGAGCGGGCCGTCCCATTGTATCCATACATGTGTTCGTCCCCTTGTTCCTAAACTCTCCCCAGAACAAATTGGGTGGAAGTTCGGGATATTTGACCAAAAGATCAGGAGCAACGTTGTCCATAAACCACTGGAAGGATTTACACTTAAACTTATCCTTGATGGCAAGTTGTTCAGTAATGTCTCCGGCATCCAAATATCGCGCAAGAGGTTCACGAGTGTAGAAAAACTCCTTGTATTTATCGTCAAACCATACTTCAATGACACGCTTGTAATTCTAGAATTCATACAAAAGAAACGCTTATTAAGATTAGATGAATACTTTATGCATTTTTTCCAATAGTTAAAATTCTTACGATATGGATTAAAGACCCCTTCTTCTTTTCTGCCAATTTTCCGAAATTGTAGGGCATAAAACCACGGTAAACATGACCCACTCTACTGCAAGGGACCCATTCAAGAGAACCTCCGCATTGCCACACTTTGAAAGACAGTTCAAAATTTTCTCCTCCCCACACAAGAAGGCCAGGATCATAGGCACCCAGATCCAAGAAGTATTGACGATCAATGGCAAAAAGTCCACCAGCATGAGTTGGCGCCCTGATTGATAAAGAGTATAGATAATTATATCTCATAATGTTATGTCACAGACACATGTAAACATTTTAATCGTTGCATTTTACTTACTTGTAAGGAGCTGACTTGTATTGACGTTCAGCTTCCATTTCAGGAGGAATCTCAGTCTCTTTGTAATACATACCCCATTCAAAAATTCCTCTAAAGAGGGTACCTGGAGAATACACAGGGCGGTACTCAAACGTTGTGTGGTCAACACCATCAATGATTGGAACAGTCATGGTAGTTCTATCGAGATAAATTGGAGCAAGAAGAGGTGGGAGCCAATTTCTATTAACTTCACAATGAGCATCAAGAAAGACAACGACATCGCCCTTTGATTCCTGAGCACCTATTGTCCTGGTCCGAATAAGACCTTCTCTTTGGGAATTCCTTATAACACGAACTTTTCCGCTGAAGCGGGTAACGTAACTGTCTAATTTGTCTTTCAAATCCTCTGAAAATAGTAAATAAGTTTATTGAATTAATCACTTTAAACCATAAAAATGTAAGGAATAAGACTATTGGCTTGCATGAAATACATGCTTACCTTTGTCACTGAAGTCATCAACGAGTACAATTTCTTCTAACATTTCAGGAGGTGAACGCTTGATTATAGTGTGGACATTTCTCATGAGTGTTGAGAATCCTTCGTTGTGGAATACAAGAACGATACTGGCTTTTATTCCCATCTTTTCAGGGTAGTTCCAGTGCTTACATCTGAAAAAAAAACACTTGTCATTAGTTTTGATCTCCCGACCTACGACAACATAAAGCCTGATAATATCAAAATTCTTACTCATCCTGTCTGGTATCAGGAATGGCACGTTCAAGGGAAATGGCATCTGAAACTGCCATGTTCATTCCGTAATTTCCAATGGATTCATCAACATCATTTTGCTTGTCCGCTGGAAGTCTGAATGGCTTCCCACCTTCACCAGGCCCATCCCCTACAGGTTCCTCCTCCGGTTCAAAATTTCCTAACTTGTCAGCTGTAAACCATGGAGCCTTTTTCGCTACCAAAGCACTTTTAATTCCCCATGTTGGTGCTCCAGGACCATGGTCTCCAGCACGTATGAATAAAATAAGACAAATAAGGAGAGTGCCGCCTATTGCACTTAATTTCACCACACGAGATCGCTTCCACGCAATTGTCTTCATTTTGTTCCTATTCGATTAATGCTGTGTTAACCAAAATGAGCCTGGAAATTTAATTTCAAATAAGTTTATTATTACAAAAAAAAACGATTTCTTGTAAAAACCGTGCCATTCGTGAAATAATCATCTATATTACAAACCTTAATATATTCTGGCTGGGACATCAAATCAAGTTTTCGTAAATCCTGTATTCAGAACAAAAATATGCTACTGGCTGGGTATGCTCACGACTGCAGCAGTAGCGTCTCCTCCATACACGTGCAAATACGCTTTCCTTTCAACACTACACTACTGTTTTCAATTTTGTCTTGATCAATGATTTCATTAGACGAATATGACTTTTACGCTGATGTGTTGTGCACATTTACTTAATTACTTTGGGAGTAAAAAATTTGGTATGTCACGACATCATCGTATGCTGAGCGGTTCTGCAGAATCAAATCAATACAGCAGCTTCCCTTCACCTATGAAAACTAGCGACATTGACAGCAGCAGTTGGCAAAGATGGTCGAATGGAACTATGGAACTTCCAACACACCAGTTCAATTTCGATACATCCACAAATGCTCACTCCATTCTCTTTTCAGTAAGCGAATCTTCACACCTGAAAAAAAGGAAGAATGACACGTTAATATTGTGTACATATAGCTATCTCATTTTACTGATACAAGCTTATAAACCTATAACATGATATGATAAACCATGCATATGTCAAATTCATGCTGTGTCAAAAAATTATTCAAGCAACTCGCTCAATTTTTTATTTATGCATACACACCTATCTTATTGCATGAAGTATGAGTACAGAATATAGCAGAAAAAGAATCTAACCACCCAGCCAACCAGGTACCAAAAGGAGCATTTTCTGTCATTCATCTAATCATGCATGTTATAAAAAATGATCCTGAGTTGACAATAGGCAAAATTTAATTCATCGATGCACTATGTACACTGCACAATATGCCCGTAATATCGATAGTCTGTGTTTGCGTTAGCTTACTAAATTGCGTCGTAAAACTTCAATTTGCAGTAGTAACTAACCCACAAACTTTAATAAAGAATGTATTTTACTTTTTACAGACATTTTGTAACCGTAAAAAAATTGACGATTTTGACAAGATCATGTGCTACTTACTTTGTAGTCTGGAGAAAATCATTTCTCTTTAGCCTTGCAATAATAAAGCACCTGTTTAAATAATATGCTTTAAATTATTTAGCTTTTTTGGCAAAATTATATAAGTATGAAACGCACTTTACCAATTTTTCATATTTTTAGCTATGCTTCAAGTTTTAATGTTTGACTCAACTCATAAAATGGTTAAAACTACTTTATTGTAATAAGCCAAAATCTGCAGGTCAGCGGCATAGTTTTAGTATTTTAGTTGTAAAAATGTCATTAAAATTTTTAACCCTCAACTCAATGCTCCACTTGAACTAACTACAATGGCCATTACTATGCTTGGAAGAAACCCAAAACTACAAATGCGTGTTACAACTACAAGCTAATTAGTTATCATTTTTTTACGTTCTTCCAAATTCAGAATATACAAAGTTATCCTTATCATTCACCACAGACAGTGTAAACAAGCAGTAACAATCAGTAAAAAAGTAAAAATGTTTTTGCTCTTCAACCCAGACGTTACGATTAAATGCCAATTTTACAGTATGCTAATTATTTTGATTTGAAATTAAACATGATTTTCAATTTATATTATGCACGGTAAAAGTATAATGTGTAACTGTACTTACTGCAATAAAATTCATCCGCACGTACCGGAAACCGAAAATCCAAACAAAACTATTCACTGAAACATTAAGGTTTCAAAAACAAAACAACTGTCCACTTTTTAATAAAAACTTTGAATTTTACGGCACATTTACTGCGATAACCCGAAACACAGAAAACAGCATATCAACAAACAAACATAACACATCAGCAGGTAGAGGCAGACACCATCAAAGTTCACTCACGAAAAGGAAAAATGTCAAAGAAAGAGAGAAGTTGATGCAGAATGCAGAGACGTAGTACTAAAGCCAGAAAAGGCTGATGTCTGTCGGTCTGTCACAATTTGTGTCCTCACCGATATGCCAAAAATCGAGCTAAAAAAGTGAACTGGGATATTTCTGGTTACGTTAATTTTTAAAGGTTGGTTTGTTGGCTTTAAAATAAGGATAAGGATGATATGATATGATGACAACAGTGACAAGACCAGGAAGGACTAAAGACAGGCTATTTAATTCAAAAACAGCTTTTTTTCTTTTCTAAATCGTTGTATTTTAAAGAAAAGCTTAGAAGCAGGTGAGGTAGGTATACAAAACCAAGCTAGGCAGGTAGACAGATTTGCATGCATAGAGGTACTCGGTACTCTACCTGTTTTATACCTGGCTGGCTGACCATAAAAAAATGAAGATGGGTACATAAGAAGAAGATTACATATTTTTTAAAGCACAAAAAATGAAAAGTGTTAAGATGTATTGCATAGAGCTGAGCTATGTCAAGTTAAGCATATCAAAGTACATGGCTTTTCTCTTATAGGTATACTAGAAAGGGGCCCGTTTCGTGCACTAAGTGCACGAAAAATTTCTGGTATACCCGGTAAATGATCTTTAAAACCCTATCTGTTTAATACTTGAATAAACCATTGTAACGATTAAATTAATTTGCCGTATTTGAGGATAACATCCTTCGATAGGATGTAGTGAAAGACTCTTTAACCTTTACTCAAAGGGCTGACTTCATTTATCCAATTTTTAGCCAAGCACCAAAGAAACTCATTGCAAATAAGCGCAATAATGATATTTTATCGATTTCTATATGAAACTTTCTAACTTTTGTCCTTGCCCTAAAGCCAACCAACGATTACTCTTGAACGATTTTCGTCTCAAAATTCTAAAATTTGAACTTTCCCACCT
>JAQFZG010001561.1:0-20496 GCA_034695465.1 Entomobrya nicoleti | reverse complement strand
TTGTTTAAAGTGACATACGTATGTTTTGTAGGTAAAATATTTATAATTTATGCAAAATTTAAATCGTAATCTAGTTTTAATTTTATAATTGCTTTATTTTATAAAATATGGTTGAAATACTTATGACATTGGACTAATTTTATTACTCATTAGTTTAGTGATTGATTATCGAATCAATTACAATAAAATTAATTAATATTTTAGTATTTTAATGTAAGAGATAACTACCGATTATATCCCAGATTACAGCTAATAATATTAATTAAAGTTTTTTTTACAAAACGATAACTGTTTTGAAATAGATATTTATCAATATTTTACAAATAGTTATGCGCAATCGTTTTTATTTTTTGATGGCGTATTGATAATAATTAGATACTCATTCATATTTTTATCTCTTTTGCTCTGCAGTATTTCTTGAAAGAAAAATTGGGAAGATTCGTAAACGTTAACATAATTTAATTTAATCCAAATTAATAACTTATTTTGTTACATATTGTATAAGTTTAAAAAGTATTTAATCAGTAGACAAATTTATTAACAAATATAAATTATAAGTATATAACAATGGTGCTTCGTGGTACAATTATTATAGATTTAACTATAAAAAAATATTTGATGGTACAACTTCATTCAAACAAAAATATATAGTAGATTTAAAAAAAACTAAATAATCGATAGCTAACTCATTGTGTCCAGCAAAATATAAACAGATTGATGATGTGAAAGCTAAAGTAACAATATGATATTCTCGTATGAGTTTTATTTCGATAAATAAACACATATTTATTTAATACGTCCTAACAATCATATAGTTCATCCCAATCATTTGTTATCCAAAAAGGAGGAATTGATTGAATGGTTTCGAACTTCGTTCAAAACAAAAATCCGTTTTCGCATCCTCCATAAACTTTTCAAACTGCTCATAACTCTCAGAATTAATTTTGACAAAGCTGAGCAAGTCTATTTCCGCTCGTTTCAAGTTAAATTTTCTCGCCAAATTCATCAACTTTCCAGCATTTTCCATTGTACAAATCTGACCCATCACAACATCGAAAAACTCCAACAAATCATGTATCTCGTATTTTGCAGCGGCAAAGACAAGTTCCACTACACTAACACTATTCCAGTTTTCCAGCAGTATTCCCGTGTACAAGAAATGCAAAATAATTTTCAGCACTTCAGATGACACCTCAACTTCTTCTACTATTCTTTCAAATACTCCAGTCTTTATTTTGGATTTAAACATGCGCAAAAATACGTTGCTTCTTGCTGCTAACATTCCACGATGAACTGGAAACTCTGTACCGTCAATTTTAGACACGATTACCGTGGACAAATCCAGGCAAGGTGGTGATGACATGTTAAGCATATTTGCAAAGTCGAATTGCAACTTTTCAATAAACTGTATTTTGAATTTGTTTAGTATCTCATCTATATTTTTGTACTTTGGACATTGTAGTGTAATCAAAATGTCAACTTCCAGGCTTCCCTCTTCGTCCAGTGGAAGATGCTCAACAAAATTCGGTCCTATCAGTTTACACTCCCAATTTTCTTCAATCATGTTAACAAAAGGACCTTAAATAAGCACGAAAAAGTTAATTTAATTTTTAAACAAGATCACATTGTTATCAAAACTAAAGTGTAAATTACGTACCAGCTTTTGAGTCGTAATACATTATGTCATCTTGCTTGAATTTTTTGATTTGGATTTGAAATGAAGCACTAATGGCTTTAATATTAGTGGGCTTTTTTGAGAGATCGATTTTAAATGTATCCAGATAGGGGCTCATAGAAGATCGAACCAGGCAACATGTCCATTCACAATCATATGGTAATCCTATTTCCGCACCCATTTTCAAGTTTGTTCGAACCTCCCGCCCCAGTGTCTTAGTGGAAACGAAGTTGAATATTTTCCATGTAAATCGATGATGTTCCGTAAGAATAACCTGTAAATTTAAAAAGTACACAAAATGATAGACCACTAGCTTGTCAAAAAGTAACTGACAATAAGTATAATAATAATTTGTGAATACAAAATATACCTGGTTTGAAACAATTTGCGTTTCCATTTTGGGAAACGTGATTTAGAAAGATCAGTGCAAAACCCGTTAATATTTTTTTACAAAACGATAGAGTTATCCGTCTGCGGGCGTTTTAACCAGTTTTTTGGTGAGCAAATAAAATTAAGAAAGAATGTGTTAAAGGAAACATTAATTTTAGAAAGCCAACTGGGAGTTGGGTCCTTTTTGCAGTGATTGTATTTTTCACTACGTTGATACTTGGATACATTTATGTGCATTTACATCTTGTTTAAAATACTGCAATTTCACTAGTCCGGCTTCGTTTTACATACATACAGAATACAAGCCTGTTCATGCACAGGTTATGTACATATCAGATTATGGGCTAACTTTTACAATAGATCATACAATGTAAGCTAAAGAATATGTTGCACACCAACACAGTCAGGAAAGCAATTTTGCTGTTGCATGATGTGCGACTAAGTGGTGCTATACATAATGCACACTGGCCCATCTAAACGATTGTAAATGATAGGTACAAAAGTACAAACAGGATAATTTTCAACAAGGGATAATATCATTCCTTTATTTGTATGCCTAAACATTTTTTCAGCTTTTAAGTCAGCATTTGTCAACATTGTTTTTGTATGCATGTGTTGTTTGCGTTGACATATTATCTTACATTTTAATATGTATGAAAGGACAGCGTGCACTTTATATACCAACAAGCAACATTCCAAATACATATTTGAGTCTTGTCCCTAGAATATGGGATTTTTTGATATTTTGAGTGCATTGCATGTTGACTTACATTCATATTTACCGTAATCCATCAACAAATTTAGAATCACAAGAAAACCCGAAAGGCTTAACACAAATGTATTTCTTATTATTCCGAAACTGAGAATATGATATTTTTTGGTTATGGCTGGAAATTGTTAAAACTTATTTTTATACTTTAATTATTATTCTTTGATCAGTTTTATCGAAACAAAAGCGTTTAAAAAACGTTGCTAAACTTTTTATATAATTAGCATGCGGATATAAACAATTTCAAAATATATGTCCATATTATAAAAACAAAAACTTAATTTCTATATTTCTAAAGGATAAAGTTTTGTTTATCACTGCCAATAATTACATGGTTGCCAAAAGACACAGTATATAAAAATTTAAAATACATTTGGATTTGAAATTAACATTATACAAAAATTTAGTTTAACACTTTTCAGGAATTAAATAGATTTTTTTAAACAATTTAGAGGTGAATATAAATAATTATGTAATATTCTACAGGATCCTTTCACTGATATTTTATTTTATGATTATAAATACATTTATTCATAAAAGATACCTCAGGATTATATCATTACATATTTAAGCTGTTTTTATATGAATAATCAGTTGCCACAATTTTTACGTAATGATTTGCTAAGGTTGGTTCCATCTTATTAACACGGATAAAATACCCATTCAAATGGATGTGTACGAAATTTGAGTAACATTTAACCAAACTTTGAGAAAAGGAAATATTAACCTCATGGCGCAAGGCGAATTTACCTGTTAATCAGACAAGTCTAATTCATCACTATCAATTTCATCAAAACACTCATTCGAATCATCTTCACTCTTTCTTGTCTCCCCATTTTGAATTGCACAGTTGGTCGAAAACATTCGCTCCAAATCTAAATCCGATTTTGCATCCTCCATAAACTTTTCAAACTGTTCAAAAGTACCTGATTTAACTTTAATAAAATTAAACAAATCCCTTTCTGCTCGTTTTAGGCTGAATTTCCTTGCCAAGTGCATTAACTTCCCAGCATTTTCGATAGTACAAATTCGTCCTACCACAACATCCAAGAATTCCAGCAAATCACTAATCTCATACTTTGCAGCTGCGTAGAGAAGCTGGTCTGCACTCACAATATTCCAGTTTTCGTGCAGTATTCCAGTGTAAAGGAAATGTAAAATAATGTTCATAACTTCAGATGACACATCTGATACTTCAAAAATTCCATGCAAATCTTCCTCCATTTTGGACTCAAACATGTGCAGAAACACATTACTTCTTGCGGCAAGCATTCCACGATTAACTGGATACTCTGTACCCCCTTCCTTACAAACGATTACTGTTGGAGAATCCGCTCGAGGTAAAGATGAACTTTTGAGCATAATGGCAAAGTCAGATTGCAATTTTTCGGTAAATTGTACTTTAAATTTGCTAAGTGTCTCCTCAATTGTTTTGTATTTTGGAGAGTGTAGCTTAATCAAAATTACAACATCTAGGCTTCCATCTTTATCCAGTGGTAGGTTTGCAATGCAAACTGAAGCAATTAGCTTGCAAGCCCAATTATGTTCCACCACATTAATATATGGACCTTGATCACGAAACCAAATTCCATAACGTTAAAAATTGAAAATACGTAAATATTTGTACTGCTAAATGTTAAAAACTTACTAGCTTTTGAGTCGTAATACAAACAGTCGTCAAGATTTTGTCTTTTGATCATTACTCGAAACGAGGCACCTAGATCTTTTAGACTGATTGGTTTTGTGGTAAGCTCAACCCGCAGTGTGTTTAAATATGAGCTAGCAGGAGACCGAATAAGGTAACACGTCCACTTACAATCATGTGGTAAACCAATTCTCGAGCCAATTGTCAAGTTTGCATGAACCTCACCAAGTGTCCTTGTGGCAGCAAAATTGGGTATTTTCCAGGTGAAGTGATGCTGTTCAGTAAGATTACCCTGTAGAGTAAGATTTAAATACACAATAAATTCATGATTGGGAAATTTTTTACGGAATTAATTAAGTATTTTAAAAATTTGGAATATAAAAATTTACTTCGCTTGCTACAATTTTAGAACCCATTTTCACTATATTTTTTGCTATAGTTCGAAAACTGTATTGCAAGTGTGATTGTTTTAGTGTTTACAAATAGAAAGATCAAGAAATATTGTTATTAGAAATTGTTTTCATTTCAATGCCAACCAGCAAATAAACTCCAAATGCAGTAAGGGCAAAAATTGGCCGTTGCTTTAAATACTTAAAGTATGCTATGTACGCGAACGAGGAGAAATCAAAATTTACTATTATGAAAAAGGCATAGTTTTAAAGTACCTTCATTTAGTGCATGGTATAAAGAACACTTATGAAGACATCTGTGCCTTTGAAATAAATATGAAACGTTCAATGTAGATAAGGAAATGAACAACTGAACACATTATAATGAGTGCATTGGATGTGTCATGTATCCTACTTCATGCAAATGTGTAAAATATGAAGGGCTTAAAATATCTACATGTACCAAATAGATATAGCACTACAGGTTGCTTCTCGTACTTTAAAAATTACGCATGCATATATGAGTTGTAGCAGTTAGGTGCTACCGGTGTCTCTGTGTTTCAGGATAAACATTCATACCACTTGTGGTGAACACTGGGTATACTTTATGCATTGATACTAACGTTTCGTATTAAAACCCCTTAGAAAAATACACATTTCACTCTGCTGCAATCCTTCGCATACTTGTAAGATGTATATGAGCTTTTTGATTTATGAGTACTTTCTTTGTTGTAAATGTAACTGCTCAATTCTATATATGTATGCATGTTGCTTAAAATAAAGGTTTCTTTTATAATATTCTCAGTTTGTTTTAGAATCAATATTTGAACTGGGTTCCTTAGTAATTATTTGTGCTTCAACTTGCCTGCCATTACAACTTTGATATAGTCAGGTGGGGTCACATGAGTTATCTGTGCCTTGATCTATGCAAATGTGGACTGTTGCTACCCATGCTACATGTTAAATTCGGACATCCTGCAAATCGACTCCTGAAAAATTCTAAAGGTTCAGGATTTATAAATAATAATAAATTAAGACCGTAGGATAAATATATTTTTATTAAATAAATACTTTATACGCTTAAATAATTTGAAGCTGCCCTGCCCTAGAATATATACTTTGCAAAGAAATGGTACTTTCTGGGGTCTAATTCTGCATCAATTCAACAAAAGCAAATTTACCAGAATATTCACAAAAAAGTTCAAAAGTGCTGCAGGAGTTAAACGATCAATATAGTTGACCGATCCAAGCTTCACTTTAAGCGGCTGAAATGACCCAACTGTTTTTCGAAATATTTTTCTCATTCGATTTTCACCACTTCCAAACTGAATAAAGATTGACCGAAAAGCTTCAATAGTTTTTGCGGAATCATCATATATTCCCCCAAATGCTCCATAGCCAAACAATATGCATGCGAAAGACTGGGAAGTAGCCGACACCATTATCATAAGCTGTATAAAGTTCATTTCTGCTCTACAAGTAATAAGGGCCAGTTGCCCAATAACGTTACCCACTCCAATAAAACCTAGCAGAGTGAATATGAAACGATCCTCATTGATTTTGTTAAAGTAGCAAAGCAATATTTGAAGTTCCTTGTAAAACTTGACCAACTTAAAACAATGTTGTTTGTTAGCCAGATGCCGAATATTTGACAAAAGTGTGCTCAAATAATATCGCAAAGAAAATGCAACCAGAAAATACAGTTGATTCACAACAAAAAAATGGTTAGCAAATATTTTAAAAACCGACCAATATAAAAACCCAATACTTATCGTCCAGTACAGCTTTGATGGTAATCCAGTTAAAAGGTAGTAGTTCTGTCGTGTTTCGTTTTCAAGCACTTTTGAACATTCTTTCAAAAGCCAAAATCCAGGTGCATGTGGTACACAAGGGTTCAGCCACAAACGTAAAGTGTGACAAGGTAGAAGACCCACTGTGGTTATACCGAATATTTGGAAGGTTTTTATAACAGATAGGTACAGTTTTCCTGGCTCATAATAAAGGCGGTAAGTTCCTGCTGATGATTCTGTAACAAACGGTACCATATAAAATATTAAACTAAGTTCGTATTTAATTAGCTTGTCTTATTCGACATACCATTTATTAGGTTCCTTTCGAACTGAAGAACCATGTTGAACATTTCCACAACTTTGGATCGCCTTGTGAAGTAAATGTAAAAAGAAAGCAGGAATGAGTAAATAGCCACATCACTAAATATGCCTTCAAAAATTTCCACATTGTGAAATTTTTCTCCAGACTGTACTAACTGCAGCATGATAGTTGTCGACATGAACAAAGCTATTACACATTTAAAAAGCATTTCAAATTTGAATCTTTTAGAGTTATTAGTTGTTAGTTTGTATGTCAATGGATCCATTTGGTATAGATATGAACCGACTAGGTTGAAAAGGCGAAGGTTTAAATTCACAATTTTTACGAGACCTTGTATTAAAAGCATGTTTTCAAAATAGTTTTCAAAATAAATTAAAGATATTAGTGTTCAGAGAAGTGAAAGCTTGCCAGCTGATTGTCTAGTTAAATAAAAGGTAAAAATGTAAAAGTTTTCACAAAAAATACTAACAAAGTTGCTGTTTTGTTTTAAAACTTTCTTTCTGCTTGGTCGACAGGTTGTAACAATTTCCGATAACAGCTAAGCGGCTGGAAACAAAGATCAGAAAAATGTTTTCAATATTTGTTTGTGATCCTGCTTATTTAAGGTTACAAATTGGTACATACGAAAGGCTTTTATTTTCACGTGACAGGAATTTGACGTTTTCATATCAAATATAATGAGCAAAACTAATATTCTTAGAAATAAGGATTTTTGTTACTTATTACCAACTTAATAATGTTATAGCAAGGAAAGAAATAAAGAACTGCGACATATCAGGATTAGCGTTTATGTTTTTATACCCGTAATTAATAATTAATACACAACTGACACAAAAGCACTAAGAAAAGCTATTTTCTAGAACACTTTCGAATCGGAATGTTTCTATGCCTTACACCAATCTGCTCTAAAGAAGTGGATTTTTTTGTTTTTGAGCGACAAAAGCCAATGACGTAGATACCTTTGAAATACCATGGATAAATAAATTAAATACCCTACCAGTTTTAATACTTTTCTTGGCGAAAACATTACAATATTTATTATGGTCTTACGTCGATGGGTCAAAAATCGACATTTGTTTTCCGTCGAAAACTTAAAGTGTGCTCCAAAATTACCAAGATGGTTAAGATTATGAAGGTGAGCGTATTCGTAGTTGCGGACTACTCTCTAATCGATATTGAAGGCGGTCATTAACTAGTACATAATTTACCAATATCCTACTTCAGTTTTATGGCCTGAGAGAAATATTACAGCTTTTTTGGCTTTCTTTATTTCAGCTTATTATCTAGCGATGCAAATGTTTTTTCACGTCCAATATGTGGTAAATTGTGAGCACTTTAGAAAGTCGTAATTTTTTCTCAAGAAAGTTTATATTTGAATTAATCGATCATATTATTCTAAAAGTATTGGATTGGTAACATGCCAATGTTAACCTAATGCAAAAATTTTTACCATGACGCATTTTTAACGTTTTAGGTTTGTATGTTAAAACTAGTGATTTAGTTAGGAACAAAACTATCAAATTTAGGTTTCAAACTGAGTTGGAACGGTTTGAAATGTAATATGAAGGAAAATAGTGCACAGTTTGACTTCTCCTTAACTTTTTTACAGATAAAATAAATTTATTGACACACCATTCATTCAGGTTTTACTCAAGAGGCACACGCTTTGGGCAAATAACATAATGAGAGCATACACCACTAGAAATACAAGAGAGCATCAATACAAGAAATCAAAAACATTTAACTTCAGATTCTAGTCAAAATCATTTGTAGATTTGCCTATTTATATTAAATTACCACACAACTACTAAGATGTCCGTTCTTTATAAATGTATTTGTCGGCTTATAATTTTTGTAACGCTGGTTTAGATAAATTCTAGCTAATTTATAAAGTTATAATAATTTTCAAAGATACCGACAAATTGCGTTGAACAAATGTCTTCTGATTGCATAACAATAACATAAAATATTGGAACAAGACAAGTAATTTATGAGCAGAGAATGGCTACGCTTAAACTATAGTTGTAATGCCTGTTATTAAGGTAATCTCAACTAATCGCTATCAATTTCTTCCAAACAGTCATTAAAAACTTCTTCATTTTCGCCCATTACTGGTTGAATTATACAATTGTCCGAAAATATTCGTACAAAACATACATTCGATGTTGCATCAGTCATAATGTTTTCCAACTGCTCAAAATTACGTGGAGCAGTGTTGATAAAATTGAACAGGTCCTTTTCTGCACGTTTCAAATTCAATTTTTTAGCCAAGTTCATCAACTTGCCAGCATTATCAACAGTACAAATTTGTCCGATGACAACGTCTAAGAATTCCAAAAGATCCTGCACTTCATACTTTGCAGCGGCGTAGAGAAGCTCGTCAGTATTAACAATATTCCAATTTTCGAGAAGAGTTCCAGTGTACAGAAAATGCAAAATAATTTTCATCACAGCAGATGACACGTCTGCAATTTTCACTACTCCTAAACTATCTTCCTTCATTTTGGATTGAAACATGCGCATAAATACGTTGCTTCTTGAAGCAAGCATTCCACGGTTGGCTGGAAATGTTGTGATATCTCCTTTACAAACGATCACTGTGGGAGAATCCGGCTGACGTAGAGCTGATGTTCTGAGCATGTTCGCAAAATCAGATTGCAGTTTGGCGGTAAACTGTATCTGATACTTGGCAAGTATCTCAGGAACTGTTTTGTATTTTGGGGAATGCATTTTTAATGAAATTTCGACTTCTAGGTTTCCCTTCTCTAATGGTAGATTTGCAATATTTGCCGAAGCAATTATTTTAGATGTCCAGTTTTGTTCCACGACGTTTATCAATGGACCTTGAATTTGCAACAAAAATGTTAAGAAATAAAAAATTTAACAGAGGAACTTCAATGCAATAATGTATTGTTGTGTTAACACAGCTTACTGGCTTTTGAGTCGTAGTATAAGAGCTTTTCGATATGGCGGGTTTTAATCTGGACCCGAAATATCGCATTTAACTCTTGAAGATTGATTGGTTTATTCGTAAGCTCGATTCGTATGGTATTCAAATAAGAGCTACCGGGAGACCGGATAAGGCTGCATGTCCACTCACAATCATAAGGTAATCCAATTTTTGAACCAACTTTTAAGTTTGATCGAATCTCTCCGTCGATCATTGATCTTGCAGTAGGAAACTTGTTAATTTTCCATGTGAAACGATGTTTTTCAACATGATTAAGCTGTAAATTTAAAAAAATATATTTTTTAATGTATTCTTGTTTGGAGCAAGTTTTCACCGTTTTTTCTACGTTGTACCGCAAACTTAAATGGTTTTCAAAAACTCGTAATAATGGTTGTGGTACTATAACACATACCTCGCTTGAAATAATTTCGGAGCTCATTGTTGATAATAATTTTGTTGGAGAGCAATTGTTTCCACTGTGGCGTAATATGTTTTTCTTGAATATTTTTTTTAGTATTTCAGGAAGCACATGTGTTGTCAAAACATGTTCTCTCTTCAAAGTCGACTTTAAAGTAAAAATAATTATAGTTCTAAAAACTTGACAATTGGGTCTAAAGTAAGATGAGTTGTGTACGGCTTTAAAGGGAATGATGAAAACTTAAGACACTTACGTGAAACTGGTAAAATATTTCGACGAAATATCTTTATATAAAATAGCGCATGCTCATGTTTCTAAAATAACAAGAATGGTATTATCATTTGCTTTTCACACATGAAAGGGGTTGATGTCGAGGTAACCTTTATGTTCACTATTTTAGTATCTCAAATTTATCCTTTACATGCATAAATGTTCTTGATGGTTAAATATGCTTGCTTCTGAATACATATCTGCGGAAGTATGCATACTTGATTACAGAGAAATATGATTTTTAGGTACCCTAAGGGCAAGTTAACATATTAACGGATAGTGTATAATATATGTGCTGCTGTTGTAGGCTTACATCAGTTAAGATGATTTTACAAAACCAAACTTCCAAATAAAGACATAATACTCTAGCTGCCAAGTTGACCAATGAGTATTCTAAATACTGCATGCTATGCATTCGATAAAACATAAATGAAAATTAACTACCCTAAAATATCATCATTTAAAGTGCATAAATATAAGAGCATGTGCTAAAACATCCATGTCTGAAAAAATGAAACGTATGATGCGGAAAAGAAACAGGAAATATTTTTACGTTAAATAAATGTTATAGAAAATCCTGCTTTTTGTAAAAAATTAATAATTAAAGGGTTTAACACATGTTCAGTTATCGTAATATAAAAGACACTACAAATATCTTCTCAAACTTAAAAACTGTGCATGCATATATTTGATGTAGTAATTCAGACATCAATAGCTTAAACATAGCATTTGCAGGTATGCTTTGCGTTTATGCGTCTTTGTTTGTTTGTATAGGTAGGTACCGAAATGAAAGCTGAATATTTGATGCATGCTTTCTCAAAGACAAACATACCGATTGCTTATTTTAATACCTACATATGTATTACACATTGAAATGCTCATAACAATTTAGCATATAGTTCCTTCAAGGCAAACAAACCCCATCTCTTATGTCACTGAGAATAAGTGACAATGAACACACACTTTAAGTGCAAATATTTATAATTTTAGTATATTTGTGCTTCATGATAACGTTCAGTAATAAAATTTTACATCAATTAAATTTTAAAATGCACAATCGTTTATGTAATTTAATTCATGATTTGAGGGGTTTCTAGAAAAAATGATTATAGGAATAACATTAAACAGGTTTCATTGGAACGGCTGTTTTTCATTTATTTTTCAACTTTAAATGCCAACTGAATACTGGAGCCGTATTATAAAATGTGTTGAAAATCGTCGTTGCCTCAAAAATATGGACTTTGGAAGGTTTTTACAGCATAATGAAAATGTTTTATATCAAAATCCGTCGTGATTATGAACATATAAAATATACATATGAAGACGTACATGCTTACGGTGTAGACGTGATACAATAGTGCTTATATGACAAATGTGAGCCTTTACCTTTGACCAAAAATGGACTATTTAATATATTGTTATTCGTTAAGATACATGGTATGCTTCGTGTTTTTTGCCGTCTATGAAGTACTTCATAAACCACGTAGCTACATCATGTGCATTCAATATTAACAACAAATCTACTTGCATCTCCTTTTTCCTTTGCATACAAAAGTTTAGATTTTCTTCACTTAAAACTCTAGTTGAAATCCTGTACATGCATATATGTATTTGGTTGCTAATATATGTACAAAGATATGCACGTATGCACGTATACATTCTGGTAAAATTTAGGTATGCGTATTAAAACTAACGATTGTAAAGTAGTCGTTTATTGCTACTACCAAAAATACTGCCTCGATGATACTTTTGTTGACAACACGTATTTAAATGCACTGCATTGAATGGTGTCTTGTATTACAATGTTTTAGAGGCATACATGTATCTGTTCAGGAATCCTTTGTTGTACTTGCAACTGTTCAATTCATTATATTCCCGTTCCTAAAAATAAAGGTTTCTTTTATAATATTCGCGGTACGTTTCAGAACAAATATTTGGAATAGAGACCTCAGTGATTATTTGTTCTTCAACTCGCATGCCAAAAAGTATTCATTCAGTTCTTTTAATGAATAGCGATTGAATAATCAAAATCACGAGTTTAAGTATAATATTCAAGTTTATTACGATAATTGTTAGTCAAGTAATTTGTGTACAAATATCTTACACTTTTTATTGCAATACTAAATTATATCATACAGCCTAAAGAAAAAAACAAAATTCTTAGAGAATAGCTGCACTGCATATTTCCAATCAGTTCTCATAAAATATATGTCGTGCTTAATTCTGTTGTAACTCTGTTGAAAAGTCGGAATTACTACGGCAAGAAGTTTTCACCCCTTTACCAAACTATTGTTAAACAAAATGAGTAAAAGTAAGAAAATTACTGGCTCTGCATTCGAATGTGAAAAGTGCAATAAAACGTTTTCAACTAAATCCAGCTTAAAGACACACATACAAACAAAACATGAAAAAACAACCCGTTTCCCATGCCACCAATGCTCAAAAACGTTTTCCTGTAAAGTCACTGTTGCAAATCACATCCGAAATATTCACTCTGGTGAACGACCAAAGTTTAAATGTAAATTTTGCTCCAAGTCATTTCGCTACCTTGGTAGTTTATCTACCCATATCAAAACATTTCACAACGGACCAAGAGAGAAACATCCATGTCAAATTTGTGGACATTTATTATCAAGTAAAATGAACTTAAAACAGCATCTTAACACAGTTCATCTTGGGACAATAACATTCAAGTGTGCATATTGTTTCAAATCGTTTTCTTCGCCAAATGGCCTAAAAGGTCACATAAATATAAAGCACAACCCTAACATCAAGAAATACAAGTGCAACCTCTGTGGAAAGTCGTTCATGTGGGAAGCTAGTTATAAACTTCATGTAATGCGACACGGATCAAATAAAACACACAAGTGCAGTTTGTGCGACATGACCTTTTTCACAAGGTCTGAAAAACGAATGCATGAACAAACACATGGTCCAATGAAGAAATATTTTAAATGCGATTTTTGTGAGGTTTCATTTGTACAGAAAAATAATCGACAAATTCATATTAAAACAGTTCATCAGTCCAGTCAGAAAAACACGTGCGTGTTTTGTGACCAGATTTTTACGTGGAACAACTGTTTTAATTTACATATCCGCTCACACATTAAAGAAACATCACACCAATGCGAATTTTGTGATAAAGCGTTTTACACTTTTTACACAAAAAATACTCACATGCGAACACATACTGGAGAGAGGCCATTTACTTGTGAAGAATGCGGCAAAAAATTCGCATCATATAGTAGACTTGCTCCACATCAAAAAACACACCTAACAGAAAAACTTTATGAGTGTAATTTTTGTGAAACTAATTTTACAACAAAAGCTAAGCTTTGGAGACATATTTTGGGCGAAATCCAGGAGAGATGGTTTTCATGCCAAATCTGTCAAAAGTCCTTCACAACGTCGTCAGTATTGATTAAACATGAATGGTCACACACATCCCGACGGTACAAATGCAACAAGTGCAATGTGTTTTACAAACGACTTTATAATTTTAAATCACATGTTCGAAAATTACACTTGGAGTAATTAAATCATTCCTTATTGAAGGGGTTATTACTTATAAAGGGATATCGTTACAAGTGTGTAATAATGTAGTAGCAAGAAGAATTATCAGAATAAACAGTACTTGTTAACTTATACCAAACTTAACGATCAGAAAATTCATTTACGTTAATTCATGGAATCAGTATATTTCAAATTATTAGTTGACAATTGTGTACATTTTATGCATCTACATATACATTGTTTTTATTTTATTTTATTCGATATGCTTCATTTATGTACATATTACAGTCGGGATCAAAATCCACAAATCATAATTGTTCTAAAGTTTACATTCTAAGCAAGCTATTAAGTATGTATGTGCATATGTTAGCTATTCCGCCCTGGATTATTCGCTGATAGTTTTCACTGTAGATCACTTTCACTTTTTTCTGGTTAATTTAGCGTTAGTCTAGTTATGTTTTTCGTCTTCTTGAGAAAACAGTATGCTGTCTTCCATCACTTTATCAATTTTACGACATATCACATCCGATGGCAGACTTTACACGTACAAGTACAAGAAGTACAATAAACCTTGTATAAATCTACATAGGACCGATTTCTTATTTCAATCGAGTTAATAAAATGTTTAGCGATGTAAAGAATAAGTAAATAAGGAAGCTACTATCTTCTTTGTAAATATAACCGAAGTATTACCAGTGTAAAGATTTTGATTTCTTGTACTATCGTGTTTCATGTATAAGCATGTTGGATGTTTAGCATCTTGAATTTTGCCTTGTTGAAAACTACATCCCTTGCAGTGCATTACCACCGCATTCACTGCACAGCCATCGCAGCAAATACATAAGCATACATATATGTGTAATATTTTATCCTGTTAAAAAGATAAATGTTGGTAAATATACTCAAGCGAGCTGGAAAAATTATTCATCTAAACACAATACTTGAAGAATACCATGCTTGTTGTCTGATGATAAATACATAGACATGCTATTTCATGAATGCAATTGCTGTTAACATATTCGTCTTCACTCTCATAAATCGTTTTAAGATCAAAGCATTTCGTTTTATACCCATTCAATCAACCAAATAGCAATATTACATCATGACTTCATTCGTATTATATCTACAAATCAGTGAAGACACCTTCTGCTGTTGTGAAAAAAATTAAAAATTCACATTTTTTGTGTTTATGGTTTATTATATGTTCACTTCAAAATCGTTCTACTACAAAAACAGTTTTAGAAATAAACTAAGCTTAAAACTTTAGAACAATTTAATAAACTGGGAGATTCTAGCTTGTGAACACTAAATCACAACAAAAGTGCAAAATGCCGATTGCAACTTTATCGTAAGTTCTTACGACCATTTGTAGTATAGTAACATTACTCGTTGTTGTTTGTTTAGTACATAATAGTTCACAGATATATAAAACAAAATTAACAACGATATTCGTTTTTAATTTTATAAAGGCTGAAATGGGTCCAATCAGATATCCATTACAATATTGGTTGGCGGATTACGATTTGTGGAAGCAAAATTCTATCGGATATCGATTTATCATCCTTAGGTTTTAAGAAAACTGCAACGTCACCATACACCCGTCAAGGGTTGAACCCACCAGGTGAAAATTATGAGATACTTCATGGCTTCAGTTTTAAATTCTTTCTAAATCACTACTTTGTTTAATCTGTCTTAGTTGGAACTGGACCTATTGGTTGGGTTCTCTCCCCAATCGAAAACCCAACATTGTCTAGTTGTGACAACCAAGAGCCCCCGTTTGGATTTGTTACCGGGTATCTGAACGTTTTGGAAGAACACGGATACAAGATTGTGGGAACGCATGCGTTAAACGCGGGGACACAAATTGTAACTCCCATTTTGTCTTGGACTCTTCAGACTCAGTAGACGTTTTTACCTGAATAATTTGAAATGTATCAATTATAGTTAAACATTGAAATTTTGGTCACACAAAATGTGTCAGAGTAAGCGACTACAAATCTATTTAGCAAAGCTGCTTGATGTATAGTTAATATCATTGAGTATAAAATAAACAAACTTATGTTTTAAACGATACAATCTAAAATAATTTGACCTATCAATAAATGCCGTGTCGAGGTTTTTTGAAAACAATATTACATCTGTCTCATTTCATTAGCAAGTAATATGTGAATTATTCAACCAGAATTCCCAAATTATCTTTGGAATCGAATTTTATCTTAGGTATTCCAACCCGAATAGTACGGTCAACAGCGAAATAAGTTATAAAACAATTTAAGTTCTTTAAATATTTATAAAAAATGGATTTTTTCCAACTAATTCAAAAACCTTTATTTTTCAATCTAACGGGTCCTTATTTGCGTAAGAAAACATGATCACTGTAAGCTAATTGTATTAAAAATTTCCACATGATTTTGTATGCACAAAATTGAACATTGACTACTAAAGGGAAATATGACAAGCAAATGCATTGATAGCGCAAATATCCATTACACCAATGAACCAAATCGATTAAAAACCATCACAAACACACTGTCGGTTTAGCAGCCGAGCATTTTATCCAGATTTAGTTAAATGAAACACAAACTATTAATGAAAATGTTCTATGCTCTTCCATTGTTAGCTCATATATCTTACTAAAACGTTTTGTGAATAACACTATTTTAAATTATGTAGAAATAAATGAGAATTTGTGTGTTCAAAGTATTTTATTTTTATTTAGCTTATAATTGAAACGTAACAAATGCAGACTTTTTCAACGTCACCAACATACACACTCGTAAACATAAAGTAATCTGTAAAACCTTAGAAAAACTTTGAAACGCTTCTGTTAACAACATTTGTTTAAGTCAATCGCAAAATAATTATAGTAAAAAATACTACAGGCTATACCGCTTTCCTTTTACCAATAAAACTATATTAAATAATGATATTTCGCTAGCTCTAAAAAATAAACTTAAGAGCGTTACATTCCTATTGATTTTTTATATGCTTTTGTTAAATTACCACATCGTTTTTAATTGATTTTCAAGTAAATTAACAGTGATTTTAAAGCTTATAACACAAGTACACATGGAAGCAAGGATTTCAGTAGGCACAAGCTAAAATTTTACACTTATTATTCTATCTTATTCGGAGTTATTTAAATAAGAATTTAGAAAACTTTCAAGTACCCATGGTTTAATGTAGCTCCAAAATATTTGTTACAAATTATGAGCAAAGATTTCCAGTTCTAAACACTAAGTCCTGATTTTAATTTTCAAACAAAATGGCGATTTTTTTATCCTACCTAAATTGTATGCAGAAAAGACCTAGAGTACATTGGACAACTACAAGTTTAAAAAGTTTCAACATTAAAAATAAACCTACGATCAAAAAAGAAATCAGCTGTATCTTCCTGTTTTTGGTAACAGATAATCTACAAAGCAAAATGTTCGAACAATAAACCAAAAGCATTTACATTTTGTACCGCACAAATCCAAAAACTCTATCCGACTTTGCATCCTTTACAAACTTTTCAACTTGATTAAATGTTTCGGAAGAATTTTTGACAAAATTGAACAAGTCGGCTTCTGCCCTCTTTAAATTCAATTTTCTTGCCAAGTTAAGCAATTTTCCAGCATTTTCATTCGTACAAATACGACCTATCACAACATCTAAAAATGCCAGCAAATCGTATATGTCATATTTGGCAGCGGCGTAAAGCAACTCGTCCGTATTAACTGTATTCCAGTTTTTCAGTAAAATGCCAGTGTAAAGGAAGTGCAAAATGATTTTCATTACCCCAGATGACACGTCAGCAACTTCCACAATTCCAGTGCGAGTTTCCTTCATTTCGGCTTCAAACATTGTCGAAAACACGATACTTCTTGCGGCAAGCATTCCACGGTGAACTGGAAACTTTACATTGTCTACTTTGCACACAATTACTGCGGGAGAATCTGCACGTGGAGTGACGCACAAATTGAGCATATTTGAAAAGTCCGATTGCAACTTTTCAGTAAACTTTGGACTGAACTTGCTTAGAATATCATCCAATGTGCTGTAATTTGGAGACTTCAATTTGCTCGAAACTTCGATTTCCAAGCTGCCATCCTTATTTAGTGGCAGGCCAGGAGAGTGGCGAATAACCTCTTCGCTAATCCATTTTTGTACCGCCATGTTTACAATTTTAGCTGGAAAAAGCAAAAACCTAATTTTATTAAACTGACCAGATGACATAATTAAAAATATATATCATTATAACCCACAAGCTGTTAATGCATAAACGGATCCGTTATTTGGACTGGTTTTGTAAATTGTGGCATTAAACAAGACGTTCAACTCTTTTACGGAAGGTGGACATTTGAGGAGCTCAATTTGCACTCTATTGAAATAGTTAGTCACATCCAGATCGAATCAGGCTACATTTCCATTCACAATCATATGGCAGGCCAATTTTTGATCCCATTTTAAAGGTGCATCGAAGCTCATCATGTTTCTTAATTGACGAGAATTTTGGTATTTTCCATGTAAAACGATTTTCCTCGTTATGAAAATGCTTTAAAATAAATAAGAATATTCACAGTATCGACTAACGTGTTAAAAAATTAATATATGGCAGTCGAAATTAAAAATTTGGTACATACCTCGTTCAAAACAATGCTGGACTCCATTTTAAAGTAGGTTTGCTTTTAATACGACAAGTTGGTATGTAGCTAATAATTGTATTTTAGTTGTAAGTCAATAAATCTTCACTGTAATTTGTCAAAATTGAAAGTTTATTCCCAAAACAAACCAATGCAACTTTTTAAAGATATATTTTAATCGAAGATTTCCTTTGTCAAAGAAATTTCACGGTTTGATAAAAACGTCGTTTTTTTGTAGAAACTCCCTTCTATTTGCTTCAATGAATGAATACGATTGTAATTCTGTGGTGCATGTAAAGTTTTGGGATGGGCTCTTAGCTTATAGACTGGAATTTATTTGACGATGTGATCTTTTGATGCAGGGCAAGTGATATGCTATGTATTGCATGTATAATTTATATACATATAAATGTTCCAAAGTCATTGCATGCTGTTAAATTGAACATATGTACTTCGTGTTTTAATCTTGTGCTATGTGAAGGGAATCAATTGGTTATACAAAACCTTATGGCTCAAGATATTGCAATGTTTGATATGGATAATAAAATTACTGGATAACATCTTTAGATGCATATAGTCGATTGGGAAGTTTATAAGATGTTAGCTACTAAACTTGGCTCCAGATAAATGCGCTTGATGTAACGTATGCAATGCATAACAAGACGGACGCGGATATGATTCTGTACACTCTTTTATTTTATCTATTCATGAAAATTTTCCAACGCTAAAAGAAAATTTGTTGGTGGGCAGTATAACTAAATATTGTATAAGAATAAGTATGTAGCTTTTTCTCGAAAATATTTCACTAACAAGCTCGTTGTAAGTCATATGTACATTTTGAAATTTCAAGTGATAACAAATATTTATGTATTTTTGTGTAGTGTCTCGAAAAATTTACAACATCCAATTTATTTAAATCCACGAAATGCATGTAGCTCATTGTAATTCTTCTGGTCCACAAATCTCCAACTAAAATATTGAATCATTATTATTGAAAACAGTTAAAATAATTTAGAAAAAGCTCCACTCCTGTTCAAATGTATTTTAAGCACATACATTATTACGAATACACAATACACGATACACCGATGAATTTACATACATTTTCTTAAAATCATTTTGTGCTATGTAACTGTTTTAAAAATAAATAAAGAAATGATGATTCTGTTTGATTTTTTGCTGACAAATTCAATTTTACTAATAATTTTACTAATTTTACTTGGCAAAAATAACAGTTTGTAGGATTTTTCATAACATTTTACTTACTTAAGTTCATACAGATTTTAAAGGATTTTAATTTCTACACTTGGTTTCCCTTTAATGTGTTTTAAAGTGACAGTTTGACTTTTTTAATAACGTAAAACTTATTTTAATTTTAAACTTAAATTTATATTACTTATGTGTAGATATGTGTGTACGTAAAACCGTTTCTTTTTCTCGGGAAATGGATGCCACTAAACAAAATCAAAGTGTGAGAAACATAAGAATATAATCTTTATAAATAAGCTAATTTAAGTGTTCTACAAACATATAAAAGTTTTTTGAACTTAATCTTGACGAGTAAATTGTAAGTCTGCAGTTGACAAATTTTTTACAGCGTAGGCCACTCAAAGATTGCTTAAAAGAATAATTTATCTTATTGTTATTATTAGGTTAGTATTAAACGGTGATCGGAAAAAATCCCAAAAACAGAATCCCAAAATCATAGAATCCCAAACGGAATTCTTCCCCAATGGAATT
>JAQFZG010001560.1:0-20497 GCA_034695465.1 Entomobrya nicoleti | reverse complement strand
TCATTCGTTAAATATTTTATTTTAAAAATAAAAATGGGCACGAAGTTATTATGTTAAACGATTGAAATTATCAAATTCAGATTGACAATATGGTTGATCAAACATCTCAAGTTTAACGTAGTATGCTAGATAGTACAAAACCAATAAGTTCTGATTTGGGTTTTGACGACTTTTGTAAATGCCCTTTAATTACGATTTCAAAAGTTTGTTTGTTTTTGAGAGTCTCATAGTGGAGATGTATGAACATATCAATTATTCAGCTTTAAAAGTATATTTTACATACATTTATATATTTCTACAATTTATTTCACTTAAAACCTACACAACGTAACAAGGATATACTTAGGAAGATTAATGTAATAATGCATACGATCAAAGCACTATTACTGCAGATGCTTGTGATATAATTTATTTGCTAATTACTTGTGTAGTAAAAATAAAATTCTTAAACTTTACCATTAAATAACATTGCAATCGAGAATAAGCACTTAGCGGACAAACAAAACTTAATGACACTCGAGTTTCTAAATACCTTCTTTAAACTGGATTGCCAGAAACAATTTGGAATGTCGCGGTGGTGAAATGCAACTAAGACTAAATTTCATCCACTGTTAGTACCATAGATTTTACAAATAATAAGCAGATAAGGAAGTTTATTGATTGAACGTCAGCCTGGCAATTGATGATATATTTTTCATCAATCAGTTTACTTGGGACATTCTGAATTGTTAAAACTGCTGATACGTTATATTGACATGTCCTGGGACCAACGACCACCATGACAGGTTAACTTCGCAGCTCTTTTAACCGTACATGTTCGTCGCCGTTCATTTTATATTAGTGCATTATGAATTTACGACAAAGAGAAAAAAGTTATCAAAACTTGTTTGTCGCTATTTAAACATGGAACGTAGAGAATGCAAAACAAATCATTATTTGCTTTATTTTTTACAAGCAAAGTTAACCCAAATAATAGTTTAGCCTTCAAATTATGGTATAAACATTGACCTTACTCGGCTCATTTTTGTAATTTAAAATGTTGCAAGAGGTTTAGGATCGAAAGAGACAACTACAGGGATAATATTGATAAATAATATGCGTGCGCCTAAACTATACATGAGCGTGTATTGTATAACAATATTCCTATAAAAATATAAAATTGCAAATGTCTTTATAATATATTGACTTCAAACTGATTTTTTGGAAAACATAAACACAGGTTTGAATTTCTTTAGGATATTTGTTTCATTTTGACAGCAGTTTTTAAAAAAAGTTGTTAAAATACTGGTATTCCAGTGATGAAACGAAACATATTGTTTTAAACTTTGAAATAGTTAACTCATCTTTTGTTTGCAATTCTAAGAAAACCCGAATTTAGCAAAATATAAGTGTTGTAGTAAATTGTACCTAAGAACACGTTTGTTGTATCTTTACAAATTCCTTTCCAACATTAAGAAAAATATTTTCATACCTCTGAAGTACATCAAACTTAGAAAGTGCGAACTGCTAGACCTTCAGTGTATTTGTGTCAAAAAGTTACTTTGTACTGATGCTGAAAACCTTTGACATAATGTAATATCATGGGTTTGTTTAATTTCAATTGTAATGAACATAATCCAATATCTGTCAAGTTATAACTCATAAAACATTAAATGTTAAATACAATATTCAAAAACAAGTCAAGTAATAATCAGTCAAAGGAATATTTTCGTAGGAAGTTGTTAGTCAGAATTGATGTTTTTATTTATTTAGAGCAATGTTGATTTGCTCGCTTTATTACTCGCTTTATTAACTTGTACAGTTGATTCATCAGTACAGCATTGCTCATATTACATTACAATCGAGCTTTTTTGACGTGGATGCATTGTTAACAGGAACCTCGAGATTAATAATTTAATAGTAATATAATTAGAACCAACCTTACCCCTTCGATTGTTAACCAAATTAGTCCGAGGCATCACATTTTCGTAAGAATTTCTTTTCACTTCGTGAGAAATGGCTTAAAGTTCAGTAGAATTTAATTGAGACGATGTAGTTCATTTTCAGTTTATCAATGGTTTGTTGCAAACATTTAAGCTGGCTGTCATATGTTTTACGCTTTGGTTTATTTCGAAGAATATACTACTTTAGGAATATATTACGGATAGACTACATAATGAATTGCTCTTAAGAACAATTATCTTAGCAGTGGTTGTAGCAATAATCAAATCATAGATCAACCGGATCGTTTTTATTCTCTTAATAAAATAAGAGTAAATCAATAAAAATTAGGTACAAAACGATAATACCACTTTGAAAGCTTTACATTGAAATCCAGAAGGTTGCTGGCTTTGCTCCCCAAGACCGTCAAATACTACTACTTAACTGCATAATGATCAAATAGTGTTTTGTTGGACATAACATTAGTGAAATTATTTAGATTGTTTTTTCTGAACTACAAATTTAATGCTACCAAGTAACAGCATGTTAAGAAATATGATTCTCTTTTAAATTCTTCATGTGCTTTTAGATCGATGTCCTCAATTGCATAAAATGTTGCCAGAAATACAAAACGAAGTGAAAAAACCCAGAGTGTAGTTTAAATGTACAAAACTTACGAAGCAGACGTTTATGCGTTCGGGTTTGCCTGAAAATTGTAAAAATAGCAATTTGTAATGGCAATACATTTAAAACATATGCATTTAATTCTTTTATCTGAGATAGAATTTAAAATTGCAACTCAAACCAAGCTAATTGAAATGCTTCTCAAGTAAGGAGTTTTCAACAACACATACATAGATTTTAGAACTTCTAAATATTATTGGATTTTACGATGAATTAGTTAGGCATTTGTGTTTGGAAAAAAACTTGACATTTCATAACCGCTCTTAAATGCATGATGTCTTTTGCATTTAGGTATTATATTTATTGAGGTATACGTATAAGGTATCTTTTTGCACTTTGATTAACTAAATTCATTAAAAACCATCAGATGCTGACATATTTATATCAATAATATCACAGACAAACTTTTCCCTTTGAAAATATATGAGTGAGTGGTTTCTTCTGTCGATTGCCCATCTCTGCATCTACATTGAATGACTGCAGCATTTTGATATTTCTCTCTCATGATATTTTGAGTTCACAAATGAATATATAAGAAATATTTTGCTACTATGACTTGTGTACAAAGATTGGTGGAGATGAAAAAAATACAAGTTGAAAATTTCTTATTAGAAAACGAGCAAAGAGCCAACATACATGATCCTACTATTCATTGAAATAAACACTTCGTTACTTTTTGTTACAGAGTGAATACAGAACAAATGAAATACCTATTTCACTACAAAATTTATACACATTCTATTTCAGTATATGAACTCCTCTAGAATATCCAACTCAAGAGAACAATGGGTTGTTTTCATGTGCAAGTTTTTGTCACACCGACAATCACTCAATAACAGAATCACTAAAGACCAGGATCCGGATGCCAATTTAGTGTTTGACTGTAGTTTTTTTTGAACAGTCAATGGCACTAAGTAAATTTTTGTTTATGAAGATTGGTTAGTTGGAATAAGCTTGAGTGAAGAGACTTGACTGGATAAAAACATCGATTGTGAACTTAGCTTTCTTATAGTAGTTTTCACTATTTCTGGAATTTTATATGTCGTTTCTACAAATTTACCACAATACAAACAAAACTGAGCATTAAATATACACAATACACCACTACAGTATAGTACCAATAGTACAAAATCATGATTTCTAAAACAAAATCTTTAAATTATTATTACTAAGTATAACACTGTCTAGTGTTCTTAAATCATAATACTACTAATATATCATAAATGAAGAATGCGTGCAGTCATTGTAAATGTTGATCATTTTTCAAAAACTAAAACTGTTATTTTATTGAGTTATGACCTTGTTAAAACTACTACCCGACTTAGCTTTTAAAATATTTGATTAAATATTACAGTCAATATAAAAATCACTCAATTATCATCTAAACCTGCAATATGAATTTACAATTGAGTCACGTTATATAACTGTTTTATTGGGATAAAGTAATCTAATAGTTACGATAGTTAGAAATGTACTTAAATTTACTACTGTTTTAAATAAAATAAATGACACAAACACGTCTTACGTGGTTAGAGAAAAGGTATCTTCCGTTTAACTCAAATGTTTGAATTAAAAAAGTCGAAGAAAACTATTCATATTTTGCTAAAATCGATAGGGCTTTTCTTTACTTCTGGCTACAGTCTGGCTGCTTGATATTGTCGGAGTCAAATTTGTGGGTATTTATTAGAGTAACTTCAGTAACCGATGTGGTAATACTATGATGTTAGCTTGCCGATGATAAGTCACAGTGAAACGCTGGTGTTATAGGAATCCCATCGACGGATACTGGGAATCGTTATCTTTTGCGTGGTTAATAAAACAAGCTTTCATGTAGGCATTCATGAATTTTTACATAATTAAAATAATATGGAAATCCTGAAATGAGAGAAGGATTAAAATAAGTTTTCTTCGCCAATATTCATAAATATTCCTTTGAGCCAAATTATTGCTTTAAATGGATTAAAACTTCAGCAACTGCAATACCTGACTTGTATCTAAGAGGTGTGTGGTATTGGGTCTGGATGCCATGTAAGGTGTTATATTCACAATTGAAAATAAAAAAGTTGATGAATATTAAAACATTTGAACGCTAACATAATTGCAAACTTCTGATTAAAAGTCCGAATAAGAACATGTCGCTTTAAAATGCCTAAAATATCATACCTCTTCTATTTAGCCAGTCTAGTACAGTCTAATGCCCATGGAGACCTGCTGTATGATTAACGCATATTAATATGCTTTTTAATTGCAAGGTCTAATGTAGTTTTGATAGTTTTTAACAAAGGTGCTCATTATTCCAAAGGTAGTGGAATATTCGTAGAAAATTAAACCTAACCGTTTTTATATCTGGAGCTAGGATTCGATTTAATTACCTCAGAAAGTTATACAATGTAAGTGTACGGAAAATGTAAGAAAAAGAAAAATCGTCGTGTCCATAATTTTAATTATTATGTCAATTACATTGACAACCCATAATTACACAGAAACGTATGATTACTCTAATGATTAGTATAAAAGACAAGAAATACCAGAGTAAAAATAATGTTTTTTTTACAGTTCGTAAGTCAGCAATTATCCTGTGCATTGTGGCATTTCTAAGCCTTCCAAGTCGTCGTCTTTCACGTACAGAACGACATGGCAAGTACTTAGTCCTGCTTGAGGAAGGTTCATGATGATACGTGGATTGGTGAAACGACTCCAGCCATTTGGTTTGTGGCATGGGAGTGTAACAACGCTGTCCAATAAGTTGGGACCTCCGTTGTGAGATCGCGTTCAATAACTAGTATTATGACGCGATCGCTTTCTCTGGTATTTGCCCAAATTTCATCGGGATACCTTGGTCGAGAGAACGCCATCTAAAACATAAAGATTAATTCGAGATTCAATTAGTTTCAAAATATAAATATTCGAGTTTTCTTTGGGTTTTTTTTTATGTTAATCACAAGTCGCACATTGAACGCTTCATTTGTTTAGTCACATTGTTAGTTTTACACAGAAGGTACAAAGTAGTGTACTTAATATTTCGATGAGCTAAGGAGGGCCAAATATTGTACGAGCGGCCGCGAAGCGCTCTTTACGCTTTCGCAGCTCCTTCATGGATTTACGACGCGCAGCTCGGTGTTTACGCTTAAGTTCTTCCGTTCGGATACAGTTGTCGTATAGTTGCAGCTCGATAGCTTTTTGGTTTTAAGTTTCTGTTGTGCACGAAATTGATTAACGAAATCCTCTAACGATTCTTTTCTGTAGTAACTGGTTTGTAAGTCTGACTGTTTTGAAGTGCTTGGTAAGATTTCAAAGAGAAACATTTGGGATCAATAATTAGATAAAATATATAAAAGAGCTTTTTATAGGAAAAATGTACTTTGTTATTCATAACTTGTTGTTATTATTGTAATATTAGTTGCTAATACCAAAGTATACGAGATAACTGTTCCTTGAAAGCAAAAACAACGTTTTTAAGATGAAAATTTTAAAGCATGAAATCAGTTATTGTTTTTAAATTGAGTAAGGTAGTAGTAGTGCGAGTCTAGCTTCTGACTCAGAAACTGAGGAACAGACACTTCATAGTAGAACTAACATGACCATCATCTTCCGTACAACTCAATCGTTGTTATAGGTAGTAGTTTTTATTTACAGCTCTCCATGGGCTACAGTCCGTGTAGCTATCAAATCAATTATCATTATAAACATGATTAAATATAAAATATGGAGTCTTGGACGTATAAAATACCAATAAGCTTTTCGAGTTGGTCACTTAATTATTATGAATGTGTGATCAATCACATTAATTTACAAGTACATTAAGGAAGAATTTTGCACAATACTTTGAAACTTTGATATTTGGAAAACAATTGTAAAAAATCTTGAACAATATCGCACCATAAAGTGTGTATAATATATAGAGATTCTTTGCACAGTTTTCATAAAATCACTTGTTAATCAACATCAAATTATCTTTGCAAGCGAAATGTATAGTAGAATAATCATAAAACCAAAGAAAACACTTACACCTGTAGTGCACTCTATAATTACCTTAATGTCGGGGTTTGCACTGCTGTCTGGTCTTCATGCTGGCATAGTAGGCTCCGCGAGACGAAGAAAGACTCCCGTTATAACACCAGCGGCCACTTTGTTAACTCCAGCTCCGGCCGCCGGTCTCAAAGGAGTCACGTTTAACGATAAGAGCATAACGAACGGGAATGCTGCCAAAAGTATCTTTTTTAAATTATGTATAATTCAACGTAAATTATCACATTTATCTAATGACCGATATACCAGAAAATTAGTCTAATTCCAAGTTAATATACCGTTGTTATTAATAAGTTAAATTTCGTATTTGAGAGGTGCACATTTAAAATGGTTTTTAAAATATTATGGTTTTTAAAATATTATGGTTTATAAACTTGAACTTACTTTGGACTTTGAACACATGTAAAAAATATGCATTTACTTTGTACTGTCTCCTTAATCTGAGTTAGGATTCAAAATTGCAAACCATCATCAACAAATTGAGTTGCTTTTATAGCAAGAAATTTTACAAAAATACGTATATATTTTTAGATTTTCTAAAAATAAATGGATACCATTCACGTTTCTTCGTGCATTTGATTTTGGAGAACCAAAAAACTAATCATAGTAATAATATAGAAGCGCTTTCATAAGCATTATGGTTTTGCTAGTACTTTGAAAGTCAAGATCATAAAATATGGCAGTAAGTTCGTATTCACTGATTTTCTAGACAATGTTTTTACAATGTTTTGCTTATAGCATTTGACTCCTGTTCGAGGGTATCAGCGATTTAAAAATATGTATACTTTGAAGTGGTAATACATATGTGTAAAACGTGTGAGACAATTTATTATGAACTCAGATAAAGTCCGAATTCATATCTTTTTGCTTAATTGAAGACATTAGTGACATGTTTTGTTATCAATCATTCGACTCGTATATGTCACTTATCCACCCCTGTGATTATCAACCGAACTGCTTAGAACCTTGCATGAAGTTCATAATTACATATATATGGGTTCTGAACTATTTGACTACTGCTGTTTAGTATATCATGAGTTAAAATCTCTAATTATTATTGTCTTTGCTAATATAAAATAATACATTTTCTCGAAAATATGTAAAATTCCTATTTTTGTAACAGGCATAAGTACACGGGGATACGCTTTTGTTTACACTTTCAGTAGCTCTTTTAGCAATTTTGAATAAACTAAATGTAGAAGTTTTCAAACGAAAAAATGAAAAGAAGCTGGCTGAGATCTTCAACTGCAATATTATAAAATATAAAGCTCACAATCATGGGATGCTTGCGACAATTAGCATTATTTTGACGCAATGCAATTTCTCAAAAAAATCACGTTTTTTATAACAATGCATTCGTATGAAAATTTTTGAGTTGAAAAAAAGAACCATGATAATATATTTTGTTGAATATTTTTAGTAGTAAGTTAGTAAATATTAATAAAAATTTATATTACTTTGTGGTTGCTGCCCAACTGCCCAATTTGTTGACATTTACCACATTTTATAAATTGATCCTGTCTGATAGGTATGTTGTGGTTGTCAGCGTCCGAGTCGTCTGTTATGTTGGCTTCAGATTGGAGTCTTAAGTTGATTCTATATCTTTGTAGGATTGATTCCGTATCGATTTTGGCGTCGACTTCCTTTATGATATTTTCAAGGAATAAACGGAGCAAGGTCAATAGTACTTGAATTTTTTTAAATCGAATTTTCTTCGTCCTCGGTAACCGTGCTGGTTTGCCAAGTGAAAGCTGTTCTGAGAAATTCGACATTAGTGAGATTCGACAAAATGAAGTTATTGCAAATATTCTTTGCAACAATTTGGCGGACGGATGTAAAAACCAAAATTGATGAGGAATAGAACCCAAAAATTAAATAATTGAATTATTTTCTTGCATAATAGCTTTGTTTGCCCTGTCCCTTTACAGCGGAAGCATCGTTTTTCTGTAATTTTGGACAGTATTTGACGATGTGTCCACGTTTTGGGCAACAGTAGCAAATAGGTACTGGGCGGTTTCCGGAAACGTCCTCGGTCAAAGGAATATACAAAAACAAATTACAAACAAAGCTGTTTTTTAGTTTTATGACGATGCTTGCAAGTGCCAACGGCATACGTGGTTGCATTTGCTACTTCGAGCGGTAGTCATTGACACTCTTGTAAGTTTAAGTTTTTAATAACTTTGTTGATGTTTGTTTTAATAGTAAAATCGCAACCTAATTTGACGTAATAACAATAATTATTAACTAGTAAAAAATGTTGTTGCACTTTTGAAAGTAATTGCTCCCTGGAAGCAAACTCACAATTACGTAAATAAATTGAAATGAAATAAATGTTTTTGTGTTGCTCAGTTTCCCTTATAAAAGAAAGCTGGGTTTTATATGCTTAATTTTCATCAACCTTTTGTTTTGCAGGTCACACGGTTTATATTATAGTAAAATGTGTTTGAATAAAAAAGCACTCATTCGTTTAAAAAAATGAATCATTTGATGTATAACGTTTTGCTTAAAATGTTGTGCAGGAGTACAAGCTAGAATATGTGTCCGACAGAATTGTGTGCATACCACCACCATACGAAATCATATTGCTCAGAATGTAATGAGATCTATTTGAAAAAACTTCTTTGTACTATTTCAAAATCGTATTGTTATATGCTAATATTCTCATTAATATATGTAACAAAATATATGTATGCTTATCAAACAAATATTAATATGTTATGAATTGAAATAATTGCATGAAACACTTAAGACCCTTATCTATTTGATGCTGCATACGCTTCTACGCGTAAGATGATGCTAGTGCATCACTTTATTGTTCTATGCATGTGAATTTCGTTGTTACAGAAAAAGCGGGGCTTTATATACAAGCCGATTAATTAAGTAACTCAAAAGTAAACGTCAAACGATATTTTTCCGTATTTATTAATGGCACATAACAGTTTTTACTATGGATTAATTGAATTATGCGTTTTACCATAGTATGTACATTGTATACTTATAACTATATGATTGTATTCAATATAAATAGTTAGTGCAAGTATTTATTTAGTAATAACTGCCAGTTTCATTCCAACATCACGACTGACTGTTCTCAGTCAATAATGAGATACCCTGGCATCGGGTATTACATTTAGTATTTGAGATGTCACAAATAGACAATAGAACACATCTTTCTTCTTCGAGAGGTGCCACCCTACTCCCTCAGAAACATTATTTCCAAAGTAATAATATATTTCAATCATACAGGTTAATAGTCATGTATTCCAGGATAATATGCTATTTCTTGGAAATATTATTCATTCAATTAATCACCTGAAAGGTGATTAATCTGTGTTACTTCCGTATTGGGTCACGGATTTATGTACGTGAGTACGTAACACACTCATCCAACAGCATAACATTTCGTGGCCTTTCATAATATATACATGTATCATTAATATGCTTATAGTTAATCTGTCATTCATTAGAACCAACCCTAATTACACAGAGTGTAATAGTATATTTGTATAAAAATGCTAAATCGATCCCATATAAATCTTACACGAAAACTTCAGGTTATTCAACTGTACTGCAACGATATAAGAAAACAATATTAGCAAGTTTTTTGTGGTTGCTGAACCCTAAATGAAACCTGATTTGCAACTTTAAATTTTGCAATGACCTAATTCTGGTAAAATGATCCTTAAATATATTTGCAGTTTGCATATGATATTGCGTGTTTAAAAAATGTACATTTATCATGTTTGGTTTACTTCCAATATAATTGGCTTAAACCCATTTGTTTTAGAGACAACTAATTAATACTATTATCACTTATTTCTAGATTCGGTTTTTAGTAAAATGTAAAATTCAGAACATCTATGAAGTGAGTGCAATGTAAGCACTAAAATCGAAAATATTTTAACATTCTAAATTCGAATGAAAAAAAAAATTCCATAGAGATTCATTTAGAGAATTTAACGTGTACCCATATACATCATAAATCTTTCGACACAACTGGCGTACGATTTTTATGGTAACGACCCATTCGGTCATTCCCAGTTTGGTCCATTGCTACACTAACTTGTTTTAATAAACTTGGTGTAAGATTTCAAAACGAACTAAGCTGTTTTGGTTCCGCGAACTAGATGCTAGCGGATAAAGACTGACAGTAACAACTGCTTCTGAAGTTTGTGCGAACTGGTATATTAGCATTTTTGTCATGTTGTTCTGGGTTGAATAAAAGCCTGAACGGCCGAACCGAGAATTTGCTTGTTGATCCTGAATACCAAAGTTCTCATAAATTTCTGGTAGGTAACATTCGACGTGATGAAATTTAGACAGCTTTGTAATTCAAAACACGATGATTGTAGAAAAATAACGTCCTTAGGGGACCACTGTTATAGAAAAACCAAATGACAAAGTTTAGGTATACTTTAATTAATGTAACGTAAAATATAAATAAATTCGCTTATATTTTCAATTTTCAGATTGTAGTTGAATATTTGCTCTAAAATTTCTCGAACGAATTGTATATTATGAGCATAGAGAACGGTAAGCCATATACTAATTTGCACATAGATAAAGGTAATAATATGACTTAAACCCAATTAAAATTACTGTTTACAAAAAATCAAACGTATATAAAACAAGAGATTTCATAAAAAGAAATGGAAAATTTAAGGTGGTAGGTTATAAAAACAACATGTTTTTATTCAAAAAGAGGTCTCCTTTATAATAGGAAGATAGTACATACTGTACATATTGTAATGTCTTAATTTGTATTTTGCGCAATTAAAATGTTTTTGGGACCATGTTTTCGACTCGTATTTCAAAATGCCACGCATCAATATAAATCAATCAAATTAGACCGGCGTTACAAAATGTACACTGACAATGTAAAGTTCAATTGACCAATTGTGAAACTAGAGATTTTAAATAAAGACAATACATCTATTCTTTTCAAAGAAATGCATTTTCTGAAATGTGATATTTTTTTCTATTTAGGGGTTACTTCATGGTATCTACATAAATTTTTTATATGAAGGCTGAATAGAATAAACCCATGTGGCCATTTCCCGAATACTTATTTCAATTTTATTGCAAACAACAACATTACAAACAAATACTTCGAAAAGCAATCGTATTCTTCACATTTTTGAAAACATAAAATGTTGCAGGAAAGTCGAATTCCACATAATTGCAATGGCGAATCATTGTAACCTTATTTACTAGTAATTGAATGCGTCTTGTTAAGGATGTAAAGCCACACATTTCGTAGACTTGGAGAATTTGAAAATGTGAGCAAACCTTTGTTGCGACTAATGCAATCAATTATTTCAAAGATTTAGAGTTAAAAAAGACTTCTCATATAAGTTTGCATTTATAATTTACTTCATTTTGGTACAATTAAATAAAATTGAAAAGCCAGTTCAAATTATACTCTGATTTTTTTGGATATCATTAAAAATATTTATCAATCGAAAACGAAATGTACAGTTTTCCACAACCAACTCCTTTTAAAATTAATTTCAGTTGATTGTATTTTGACCTTTTACGGATTTTTTTTATATATATTGACGAATGTGCCTGATCGTTGCTCCAGTGGTAGGATTAAACTATTACACTTCTACGCAAGTCTGCATTCCAGTCATACAAACGTCTAGGAATACCCATAGAGTCAACGATTATGGAGGAAGAAAATAATATATTAATCAATAACCACGTTGTTTAGCAATTTATAACGTTTGCTCAGATTTTAAAGATTTCGAATCAGTTTGATGCACAAACAAATCGTTGGTTTTGTAAGATGTAACATTCATTAAATTAAAGCCTTGACACGAATCAAAATTAATGTTTCCTACTTTTTAATCGTACGTCGTACTTTACCACTTGTAATCATGTGATAAATGTTTCGTAAATAATTCTTTCGAAAAAGATTTTTAGTTTCTTTTGTGTATGCAAAATATAATTACAAATTATGTTTGCATGTAAATAAAGTTTTTTAAAAAATCTGCATCGTTATTTTATTTAAAACCAAAAACTCTTATCCAAGTTGTACATAACAAAAAACTTAATTTTAAAATTTTAAAGTTCTTTCGGCCTTATGAGTTAAAATTGCACCACAGGTTTAAAATGCAGTCACTTTGTTATATTATTTTATTATGAAAATTTGACATCAATAATTAGTAAGTTATATATGCACACATTTTTCCCCGTCTCAGTAAAATATAAAACGCAAAGGCGGTTTTACTTAAATATGGAAAATGTATTGTCCATGTTACACAAATGTTTTTATTAAATATGTGAAATAATATGCTGTTCGATCTAAATTAATCAAAACAATGGATAGTTGTTTCCTTCTGTAATCGACCTAAATACTTGCACATTCATTCATTTGTGCATCATTACATCATGTCACATAATACAATATATTACATAAATTTAATGTCGAGCATTCCATTATCCTGATTTTGGATATTGAATGTATACATTTACTAAATAGCTTTCATAGGTTGTAATGACCAGCTAAATGTTGACGTTTGCAGAATTTACATTTTCTCATGACAAAATTAGATGATTAAATAAAATCATTGATTTTATGTTAGAATTGGTTGTAGAATTTTTATATTTTTGAAGAAATTAGTTAAGTATAGTTCTTATTATAAATTATCCTGTACAATCGAAGATTTCCATGCTGGTTTATACCGTTGTCTATAATGTAGCATGTTTTTTTCCCAGTAAGTTTGTCTCAGGGGTAGATATTTAAACAATGATACATGAGATGTTAAGCAAAGTCACACTGTACTATTGTATCAATTAATTGGTCTCGTCTTATAGCAGGTAAGCTGGTGTGGGCAGATCGTTCATAAAGTTGATTTCATAAGGTTTGTTTTGAAAAGCAGTGGTTCTGAAGAATATTCAAAAAAGCAACATACATTGAAAAATACTCAAACAACATCGGCAGGAATACGGGATACGACATTTTATCTTGGTTACCCCTTGCAATAGATTTAGCATAAAATAGTTTTACATATTTTTGGATTTATAAAATGTTCACCTTGATCAGGTGTATATTTTTTATCATTTATGTGTTCTTGAAAAAGGTAACGAAAACTCGAACGTTAAAATAAGGACAAATCTTATTGCCTTTAAAACGATTCGTAAGGTTATTTCATTCGAGGGGAATATTTTTTATGATGGTAGAACTAAAAATACTATTTGGAAGTAATAGTTTGTAACCGATAATCACGAAAAGTGGTTATCACGTCAAAATATTTTGTAATGAAGTTGTAATAAGCATTGTAAAATGTAAAAATTACGAATGTACAAGTAGTTTCGACTCATAATGAAATTTTAATTTAGTAAGTCAAGTATATGTATCGATGCACAAGACTTTGATGTTGTCCATGGCGTATTGCACCAGTTTTTATGCCCCGTTAGTACCAAGGAATTATAAGGTAAATGGATGAGGTGACGTAACGTTAAATAAAAATAAATCCGTGTCAGATGTTTTGTACAAAAAATATTGTAAGGTCGCTCTTTTCGCTGTTGGGGATGTGTTCATAATGACCAGGTAAATGGGTACATGCACTTGGCAACAAGGGCGACCATACAAGCTGACATGTTTTTTTACCTTCTTACCCTATCTATCTACCATGACAAATCACTGGTTTGTACAGTTTCGTAAATCCATTTCGATTTTCACAGATAAATATTACGTTTTCCGGAACAGCATATTTTAATACTTGATTTTATACATTTCAATAGTTGTCGTTTAATCGATTTCTTTCCATTGTTTAGATAAACTATTTCTGATGCATAAATTTAATTGAAGATCGTGGAATGACGCTTCAAATTATTCAAAAATATTAGATTACGTTGGAAAACAAAATAAGATAATTTATGAGAGGCTCTTTGTACTAATGTTAACGGGTGAATAAACATTAGTTCTTTCTCATCAAATTAGTAGAACTTAATCAACATTCATATATTACTATTAGCACACATCAGCTGAAATGTCTGTTAGCTTCTCTCGCATGAATATTAAATGTTCGCCTAAAGTTGACATATTTTAAGATATTATAACTAACCCTAAATATATTATGCTACCTTTCAATTTATCAGAGCAAAACTTAAAGATTATTGGCTCAGAGTTTTTAATATGTAGTTTTTAATAGTCATTTACCTTTGTAATAAAACTAAAAATAATTCAAAAATAATTGCAAAAAAACTTTAAAATTCTTGGAATGCCTGATGTGAAAAATGCTTTCGTATTTAAAAAGTGTATTCGATATTTGCGAATTCTAATATGAGGGTGATCAGATTTGCATCTTTGGTTGATTATTGTCAATGTATAAATTATTGTCGTGTACAATATTTATAAACATTTTTATTTTATACCCAATGATGTTCATATTCCCAAATGATGTTCATATTCCCAAATGATGTTCCAGAATCTTTTCCTAATATATTCGGTAAAAGACTACATAAGACTATTATGTGACTCTTCACTTCACAATTATATTTTCCTAAACAGGTTTAAACTAAATTGCTATTTGTTCATCATTTCGAGCTCATCTTGTTGAATGCCTTCCACCTTTAGTACGCAAATTTATTCATTTATGCAATATATAGGTATAACTGAGTCAAGGCTTGTGAAGTCAAACTCAGGCAGTAAAGGAGAATTTGAAGTTAAAAACAACTTTCACTTTATCATGGATATTTATGATAGTGAAATATTTAATTTGCACAAAGTTAAAACACTTTAAAATCAAATCAGTATCAAATTATTGCTAATAGCATTCAGAGAATTGAAGAATGCTTGGAATCACTCCATATAAAAAATGCCGTGCAAGTTTTGAAAGAGAAAAACTGAACTGGTTTGATATGTTGTGTAAGCTATACACATAAATCTAAAATAATGGTCATATTCATCTCAAAGAAGTTTAAAGCTGTCAGCTTTAAATAACATTGAGGCAACGGTTATTGTATTGTAAAAATCCTTTTTGATTTGTACAAAAAATATACAAAAAGAGAAGCTAATTAATTACTGTATATTTTTGTCTTTGCATTATGTATATGTGCAATAATATATGATCAAATCAAAATGTATGCAGATTTGTTGAAGAACAAAACAGCTTTATAAGACAAGTAGTATGGCTCAGTAGCTGATTTGAAATCCAAAAAATACGAACAAAAAATACCTTCTAGTTTTATGATAATGTTTGGAAGTGCCATTTGCACCCGTGGTTGTTCTTGCTATCTCGTGTTATAGTCATTGACACCTTTGCTGGATCAGGGTTTCAATAACTTATTAGCTACTTTGCTTTTATTGTAAAATCGCAACATAGTTGGATCTATTAACAAAAAGTATTAACTCGCAATGAATATTGTTGCTTACACGAAGGTAATTGCTCTGTGGAAGCAATTTTATTGAAAATCCGATTTTTTAGCTAAAATTAACATCCTTAATTGTTGAAAGTAAACAGTGTAGTTTTACCACTTTCATGCTATTATAAATCATAACTACTAATATTAAGTTGTGAAGGGACTGCATATAATTTTATGTCCACGTTGCTCCATTTTTTTCCTTTTTAGGCCATACGAGAGAATCGTGAATGCTGTCCAGCAAAGTCCGAGTTGAAATTTTTCAGCTATTGTTCATAAAATAGAGATTAGAGGTTACTAGTACCAGCAAACATGTCGTAAACAAGTGCTGAGTGGTCTTAATAAAAGATAAATGTAATATAGCAGAATGTAGAGTGACATATATAGGTATTGCCATTACTCATTTAAAAGAAAGTTTTAACAAGTGCATTTCAAAATCCATAAATTGTTTGAAATTGTACTAACATTAGTATGAAACATGGGATCAATCATGAAATGTTTTGTATTGAGATTGGACCATTGGAAAGGATGAAAGCAATCAGTGCTTGACTTGTCTGTGTTTTATGCATGAAAATGAAGATTTTATGTGCATATGTTTTACAAAAAATAAAATGATGTACTAAAATACGAACCAATTGTGTAGATTGGAACAGTTCAACAGCCCTTTTACCAGATTTTTCTAATGAATGTTTTTATCATTCATAACTGCGTATGTGGGGGAATATTTGAAATTCAGAAATATGTTGTCGTGTATTTGAATAAAGATATTGATTGTTTTGGTAGCTACTGCAATGAAAGCCTAAGGCTTGATTTTAGAAAAACATGTCGCTGGTTTTTCGATCCCCTACTTGCAATAAACAAGCTTGCAAACAAACTCGCAAGCAATATTTAAAAAAAACTATGTACTTTTTTCTCCTCTTTCGGGGTTAGATTATTAAACTTACCACTTTTAAGATAGTCCATATTTGGCATATTTTTTAGCACATTTTTTGAGCTAGGAATAAACGAGATTACGAAACGTTTCTTCCGATGCCCTAACATTCCTTACTTATTCCTAACTGGGATCCTCTTTACATACGTTATATTCATTAAAACATTTAGTTTTCATATATACCTATTATGTGTATAATCGTACAAACATTCATTGAAATGAGTCGCCCGATTTATCGTGGATCCTTTATCAAGATGCTGATAATATTTATGGGGCGTTTTCAATGGTTTGTCATATCCACGATGTGGGTGGGCACACAATTAGTTGGATATATGAATAGTGATAGAAAACTACAAATGTCGAGCTGGAAAGCGAGTGCAAATCAATATTACATAGAGTGTAATAGTACCAAAGCTGGATGTTCCAAAGTGAGTGATGGTTTCGATTGGAAGAAGAACCATTTCTAATAAATAAGCATAAAAACAAATATAGAAGCTACGTTTTACTCGTAAATTCATCGTCTTTCAGTTGTACATCAACTAGCTGGAAACTTTACTTACATATTATTAGATATTACTTTAACTCCTTGGGTTTACCTTTTAAGTATTCTAAAAGGAATACAAAAAGATATGTGTCTCTATGTTTATCTCCATAGCCCACAGATAAATGTGAAATCTGTTTGGGATTTAAAAAATATATTTACCCCGGTAATTGGTTCTTGCGGCGTTTTGGTTGCTAATTTGCAGCAAATATACTTGCTATCCTATAGGTAACTAATTTTTTCCACTTAGATTAGTACTATAGTTTGTGCGCTAAACTCGTGGAAACTTTCAATGAACGGTAGCAGAGGTATTGGTACCAATGGGTAACGTTGACTTGGTACACTTACACTCAGATCCTGTTGAGGGACCGGGATCGGGGATCAGCTGAAGGGAATATCGGATGTTAATGGGGGCGTATTACATATTACGTACAATTATGTATGTAGGGATAATGTGAGCGTAAAGCACAATAAAGAGAGAGCTGTATTCAGTTGAAAGAGTAAACAGAGAGTGTTCTTTATTCTAGCATAACGCATCTTCTAAGTACACATCTTATTGGTATACATACTACTGAGGAAATCGCTTATATGCGACCCTCACTTTTCCCCCTCCAAAGCGACAATGATATACAATGATATACAATAAAATCAGCTGAATTGTCAAAAGCAAACTAAAGTGAGTTTACATATGTGCAACAAAATCAGTAGTAAAAGTGTTTGCAATAATGACAAGGAAGATTTTGTTTCTGCAATCTGTTTTCTGGTCTTTCGAGTCACAAAGTTATGCGATTTTTTGGTTCGTTATTTTCGTAAAACTCATAGGAATAGAATTTGTTCGTCACTGTAGCACGCCGAAAGAATTGTAGAGTTGAAATACTACGATGTGGTTGGCATTAAGTCATGCAATAATTTTTTTAAAGGGAAAAATAAATAGAGGAACCATAACCTACACCAAAAAAACTGTTAATGAAATATGTAAAGGCAAACCAGGCAATCGGATAAAACAAATTAGATATACTTATGTACAAAAATTCAGTGTAGAAATTTTTGATGATTAACATACAGATTTAATTTTTTAACAAGTAATTTTTATTATATTACATAACATTATACGCATTACTCATATTTGTAAATTTACGTTTCTGTCATATAATATATGTTTCGTAAACTTAATTTTGGTTAAAAAAAATTTTGTGGATACTTATTTTTATTGACACACTTCTTCTTGTTTCGAATAATAATAACTTTATTTTTTGACTTGCCGTAAGGTTTTGGCAAGTTTGAAAAATTTATGTTGTAGCATGTGTTACACGTTTATAAATTTAAATCTGATGAGATGGTGTGTAAATATGTATGAAATTTTTGGTCTGTGGATTATTATTGCACTTGCAGTTGCACAAGTGTTATTCCACTTTCACCAAATTTCAGACTTTAAACCTTTAATATCTAATAAGTAACTGATTTATCCGACATGGCACTTTGTGCAAACGTTAATCATTTTATGTTTAAGGTCAGAGATTATATTGGATTACAAGGAAACACTCCCGTACGAAAATTGACTTGCGTGGTTTACCCGTTCATTACTATGCTGGGTTCCCTGTTCTACATCGACTAGAATAAATGAAATTTATGGACTATCTAGCTTTTTTACATTCATTTGATACATAATGTTTTCAATGATATATTTGCATCCTAATTGCATTATACAATAGTTAGCTGAATAACAAGTCATTTACCTAGCCAATTACAAATGTCATCATTGCGATTTTTTGTTCATGTATATATTCGTCAATATTATACGTGTATTATCCTAGCAATGTGTTTAAGACAACCATGACATATTTAAATGTCGTAGAGGGAATCTTACTCATTACAACCTGCAATATCCTAAATTTAACTTGTTCGAACATGGATGCAATTAATCTAAACTGTCGTAAGCCTTTTCTGGAGAAAATATATTATGGCGTGTACGGGCAACAATTTTTTACTCAATCACAATATTATATAGTATCAACTGGCGCAATAATTAGTTTCGCTTTTTAAAATACATAAAACAGTAATTTGACAGTTATTTCAAAAACTATGAAACTAAAAGCATATTATTTACTTACAATATTCAGCTAAGTTTTTATTAGTATGCATTTGAAAACGTAAGTTCTATAAAGTTGACTAATAAATATTTAAGGAATTCCACTTCCAAAATTTTTTTTGTTAGAAACCTTGAATAATATTATACTTATGAGACAGGAAATTGGGAGATTTTCCTAAGAAATGAGGCATTTTGATGGAAAAGCTAAAATAAGTCAATAATTCATTTGACCGTCGAAATCTGCTTTCTCTAATATTGTGGTCATGTCATTTGTAAAAAAGATGAAGTATAGACTCACTTAAGTGTGTATAAAGTTTTTATACATTGAAAAAGTGACATTTTAGTACTAATTCTATTATTATAATTAACAACAGTACGCACTGTATTTATTTGCTCATTTATCAAGTTAATTGCATGACTTAATATCAGTTCAATTTAATGCTCACAACAGAGTATTCGCCATTACGACAAGATCAATTGTACATTCAGCAATTGCCCCAAAGTAAGTCATTTTAATTTCCCGATCCATTATTCCCATTTCACCTGCGGGTACACTTAAGGGCTTACAACTTTTTATTAGTCTACGTAAAACCATGTATCCATTATGTTTTCCCACGGTTTGGGCAATCCACTTTCTAGATAATTTATTAGATATCTCGTGAATAGAGCAGCAAATATGAAAGCCAAATGTTGTCAACGAAAATACAATAGAAAACATAAATAAAGAGAAAATAAAAACTGACAAATTTCTAAATCCTGACGACATTGTCGCAGTACTTAGCGTACTAACCATAATAAAAAATACTATCCCAAGACCAACAGTTAAGAAAAACTTTTCAAACTTGTGAAGTAAGCACCTTTCCACTGACAATTGTCTGTGCATAAATATAATTCTATAATTCATTGTTTGAAATTTGAAAGATTTCACGATATT
>JAQFZG010001559.1:0-20497 GCA_034695465.1 Entomobrya nicoleti | reverse complement strand
GTTTATTATTACTTCTATTGCATTTGCTGCCGTTGATACTTTTTTTATACAGAGAAAATATCAAATGAAACCGGTTCTTCGGGTCTGCCGACTTTTTACAAAATATTTCAGTTGAGCATTTCTTCTCTGATTTTAGCTTAGCAGTTGCCTATCATTTTGAAAGCAATAGGTGAATCTTTCTATCTCGCTGAGATCCAAAGAGAGTGAATAAAATGATGATGTTAATAAAACTAAAACTTGTGTACTTATTGTATGCAAGCAAGCTGGTGTACGTCTTCTTTTTTAAAGCATTGTTATACTTGTTTGCATTCATGTTTGTATCAAAGAATTTAATATATGAATGCTTTCATTCGAAGGTAGTAGCAAGTAGCATCACTTTTTGATTAGTACTTAAAGAATATAATATGCAAAATGCATATATAGCAGCAAAGAGATTGTTGGAAGAGTAGTCTAAAAGAGTAGCGAAACAAATATAAATCAAGGGATCAAGTCGTATACATTTGGTTAAAATTCACTTTACTTGCCTTCAGTACTGGTCACCATTATAAATTATTATGTCACTAGCCAATTTGAACGATCAATCTAGTCTGAATAGAAAATATTAAAAAATTAAAAATACTCAAGTCAAGCTTTGATTCATAATTAGAGAACACAGTAACTTTATATGTCAATTGGTTCATGTATATGTCAAAACGAAACTATTTCAAATAAACTGTTTGAAACTATAGCCAAAATAATTTTGTCAGTGGATGTACGGAAACGCGAATTAATACAATGAGCAAGATTGGACCAACCCTTCTTTCAACTTACTAATGAAAAACATCTCAAACAATATTCTTTCTGGTCCTGAAAAAAATATAACAAGTTGTTCACTTGTTCTTCTGGTTCCTCCACTACACTGCAAAAAATTGAACATTTGCATTTTGTTATTGCTCAAAAACACATTTTCTCCAAGACAGTCCAGATTTTAATGCTTTTATATTGTAATTGTGAACTTACACGTTTATCTCCAAGAGCCTATCAGAGAGATTGATTTTGATTTCCTTTATACATGTATACATGATTGCATTGCAGTAAAAATTTAATCTTGTTTTCATTAACCATCGTCATTTTTTTTCTTGAATTCAGTATTCAGGAGTCATCTTTACTAAAACATAGCCAATCGTGGAAAGATGTTCAAACTTTATTTTCAACTATACAGCTTAAAATTGAAGGCTTTTAGTTTTACTTGACAAACAATTATTCATGAATGTTTTGACTGAGCAACAATCTTGATCTAAAACTTGTATTACATTTTATAACTACAACAATCCAACAGGTAGAACCTTCAAAGTCTGTTATTATTTATTATTTACCAGTTAATTTTGTTGTTCATATCTGGCATTCCCTTTCGCTGTCACGTAGAAATGAAAAGGCATTTAACGAGTTACAAAAAGGCTTCATTTTTATTGCCATTTTTATCGAAATCTTTCCGGCATTTGAAATGCAAGTGAACCACAAAACACTAGAAAATTCAATGTTCATATCTCGTCAAGCCTCTAGGGATTATAGGGATCCAGTAGCATGTTCGAGTTAATGACCAAGAAATTATTTCCAATACTTCATAATTTTATTCCTATTCAACTAGTCCATCATGATGGGTCAGGCAATTTGGGGTGCCAGGTGCGCATATTATGCGTTTAGTTTTTCATGGATTTCAGATCACAGATCATTTTAAAATTCCATTCTCAAACCGAACATGAAATCTTTTGATCCATTCTATCACCTTCTGCAGTGCAGATGTGGAGGAATTTCCTCACGCACAAGATCCGAACTCACGCAATTTCTTGTATTGTATCGTGGTTCCCCCAAATTAAGTTACAAAACTCAAAAAAATTAAGTGATCATTTATTTCTGAGCACTTGTGTATCTTCTGGTTTTGATCTAGAAATCTTTATTTTATTTTTGAAATTGAGTAAAAGCATAATTGCATCATCATGTTTTAGCATTATTATTGTTAAATTATAATGGGTACATTTTGGGCGGTTCTTCAAAACACTTGGTAATGTCTGAAAATCTCACAGCTGTGAACGTCTTCTCTTTTCGCTGCTATTATAATGATAATGACCATAATGATAACAAATACATACAAAAAAGATGTACATCATAGATATCAAATCTTGAAACAAACGAGGAGTGTGTATATTCATGCTATCTTATGATGTGATGATACATAATCGCATATCATGTTTCACCTTTATCGTACCTTTATATCTGATACCCGGATAATGATCTCCCATCTCCCTTTCCGTGACTGCGACTGGTTGTCGACAGAAATCTGCGAGTCTTTGCATTTCACCTTCCTTCTTTATAAGTTTTCTAAATCTGTCTAGTAATATTAAGCCCTTCATATGGGTAAATGCGAATTCTTATTTCTTAGCTTAGCATGCTATAAATCGCAAATTGACACAATATGAAGGTGAAAGCAGGGTATTCCATTAAGCTAAAGATATACACACACAATATGTATGTACGTGATTAAAGTTTCCTCCAAAAGGAGAAAAGCATAATAGAAAGTGCAATTTTTTGCTTCTTTTGTTTGTGATTTTGTGATCCTTTGACTTTGATCTTTTTGAACATTTTTAGAATCACTTATCATCTTTCAAATGGGATTTTCTTTTAATAAGAAGATGATCTCAAGATAAAAAGATTCGTATACAAGGAAAGAATAGTCAGCCCAAAAGTAAAGAAAAAAAAGACCTAGTATGTTTCTCACTTTGTACTTTACTAACAACTAAGTGATAGGGAGAAGAAACAAAAAGCGTATCTCTTCAAAAAAAAAAACAATGAACAACGGCATGTGAAATGTGTAAGGAAGAAGAGCTGAAGAATGAACAATTAGTAGTAGAAGTGAGTCAGAGAAGTGACGCTTCAGCTTATAAAAGATCGTTAAGGTTTGCACTTTGTACACTTTGAACTGTTTTGCAAAAAGAAATTCATTCAACATATAATGCGGCGCAGTAATTCTCTCCAGTCCTCCTGGACTCCGTTATATGTTATACTAATGTTATACTACTTGTCTTGTGTGTAATATAAGATACGTATATGATATGTTCTCATTTTTGTCTTTGGGTTTTGGGTATAATGAACGTTACAAAGACCTATGAATTCTTGAATAAATGGTTTAATAGTTCTTGAGTACAACTTAGCCCACATGTTTATCATATATCTTATGTAATTTAGTGAGGCTCATGAAGAAAACAATACTTTTATATTATGCAATATGATCTTGCTCATGTTCATACAATGGTTTTGCAGCAGTGCAGTATCACGAAATGGGTTTCAAGGGAAAATTAAATAAGTAAAGATCACGTCGTAATAGTAGTTAAGTAATGCTGAATGTTTGAATGCTCCCAAGTAGCTTACACGATGACGATTCTGATATAAACGGCGAGGGAATAAAACTGACTGAGAAAGTTCTCTTTTTAGAGTTTGTAATGAAAAACGGTTGCGTAAGAAAGTAATATTGACTGTGGATAGTAGTACAATATTGTATTCATGTGCAACCAACCACCTCTTTTAATTTAGGCGACATTTACTAGGCGTGTATGAAGTTGAGATATTTGTTGGTGTCTGGTGTAAATCTCATGGATCTGCCTGAACAAAATGTACACTTCCTAGAGAACCCCCAGTCTAATAATTTAATATATTTAGCGTACAATTCAGGAAACTACAAACTTCTTGGGTACTGGGTGGGTGGACAAGGTACAATATAAAGGAAATTAACCACGTCCAAAGTTCCTGGTTTGATAATTTTGTATTTTTTATTGTTGGAACGCAAATGTAAGTATTCCTACTCGTAGAGTTGATCAATTATGCAATTCTCACATAGTATGTACCCACATGCGATGTTGGTATTTTGTGAAAAGTTTAGTTTATAGTGCTGTGGTTTTTGCGAATGGTTTACAAAAATTAGGTTGGGAACATTTTTTCGGATATATCAATCGGGGAAATCAGTATATCAGTGATGTTCTGGTGTATGAGTTGTCGTTATTACTACTTTATATTTTTCGTGAATAAGTATGTATGTATGATGTTCATTGGTTTATATGAGCCTAATTTTGAAGAAAATTCCCATGTAAGCTGTATGTTACAATAAGAGAATTCTAGGCGTCAAAAATTGGGACGGAACAGAGAAATCCTACCTCTTTGTAGTGAAATCATATTGTGAAAGTGATGTGAATAATGAAAAATGTATTGCAACATTTGCAACAAGTTTAATAAAAGAAAAAAGAGAACGCCATTTTAACTGGAAAACGAACATTTAGGGAGATCAAAGTTGTCTATATTGCCTAGTTGGTGATGATGGCTAAACAATATTTGAATTCTTTATGAATAGAAGATTGCCTTTTTTTATATAGGTATGCATATTTCCTCTTCCAAATTACTATTAGTAAATCATAGCATTGAAGTTACAAGAGGAAATTTTATTCGAAATGAATAAACTTCAATCTTTATAAACATTCTTGTTATTGGGATATTGTTAGAATGTACAAGAAATGAGAAGTGAAATGTTTGAACAAGGAGTGTAAGCAAAGTAATTTGCTACTTGCAATAAGGTGAATTAGTCAATTCATTTTTCTTGTACAATTTGTTCTCTCGTAAAAACTGTTTTTAATAAACTGTGGTGTAATATAAAAAACAATGCTGAAAAATAAAAAGTTTTACTTTTTTATACATTCCATTTATATATTAATAGAACCTACACCTAACCTCTATTGGATAAATAGAGGCAGGTACATCTCACGCCGTGTGGCAAAGTGCCACTGGAGAAATACCAATAATGTGAACACGTTAGGTTAGAAGACAGGTAAACCAGTAGCCAAAATCCTACTCTGTATGAACTCATACAAAAAGTTATTGAGTTTGCCTATCATGATCATGCCTATAGACAGGTTCACGTTCACTAGATTGCAGTGCTCAAAAGTGCACCCGTCGTGGTACCCTCATGGACCGGTCATTTGCATCGTTCCGTCGTCAGCATCTTGGTATTGGTGAGATGATCTTCATTTATTAAGTAACTTGTTTGCTTGGTCCACAGAGCATAGAAGAACGCTCATTCCCACTGTTTAAATTGGTGGATGAATATGCGACTTTCCAAAAAAAATGTGACGTAGTCTATTACCCAGTCCGCCTTTCAGTAATACAGAAAATGTATTAGTTAATACGTGAAGGGGGCAGGGACAGGAATTATTTTATGGTTTGCTAAATCTTTACTCAAATGTCTACCGAATTACCATTTGACCCCAGTATCATATTTTAAACTGCCTTAAAAACTAGTTGGGTAAAAAATATTCTTTTCACAACATCAATTTATATGCACCGTGCTCTCCTCATACACACATTCACAATGCCACCTCATCTAAATGACGAATATATATTTTTTAATGTTGCATCTCTTGAATCCGAATTTTATTTGAGAATCAAGTGTATTTATCTTTGTCCATCCAATACTCAACTCGTGGTCACAGCACAGCTATATTTGTCAGAAAAGAATAGTTATTATCAAGTCAGGAAAAAACAGAGACTTGTTTCGCATCTCATCCAAGTTATTATACTTACGATGTTTTTTTCTCTCTTCTCCAATTCAACCACACAATAAAAATGGAAGCTAAGTTCTTCCAGCTACTACTTCTACATTTTTTGGTTACTTGTATTCACACAAAATATATTCTGGTCAGCCCGCTTGTGTACGTACCTTTTTTTCCTTTGCATCTTGTATGTGGACTGTGGACTGGATTGGATGTCAAGAAGAGATTCATCTCTTCCACTACAGCCAGCCGGTCTTTTTTCGGCTCTTGATCGTCCTCGCCTTCGTTTGTTTCTCTGTATCTTCATTTTTTTCTTTTGTTCTTCGACTCATTGTGGCTATTTGCCACCTGCCTTACTTGAGAGAGAGCTGAAGCAGAAGGCAACAACATTTATTATGCACAAAATTATTTACAATCTATTCAAAAATATTATGCATAGCTTGATGAAGCAGAAAAACGCGATCATGATGAGAAAGAATTTCGAACATGTTTAAAACGAAGGTAGTGTAGAGTGCAGACGAACATAAGGGAAATTCATGACTAGTATAGTTATTATTTTAAGTCCTTATTCACTTAATTAGAAATTAAAAACAAGAAATCTTGCTAACTTGGTTTGGTTTAAAATAAGGAATACATGCATGTATAAGTAAATATGTATTCTGGATCATTTAAAGTAAAATGTATGTACCTGTTATATTGTATCATTTTATAATGATGTAAAAAAAAGAAATGCGATCATTCTCATGATACCACTTGCACTCCGCTGTCGCTGACCAGTGCAGTGCCAGGGAAAACGATGACGAAGAGAAGGAGTAAAAAATGCTTTTTTTTTCTTCTTTCGAATGGACTTGTGTTATGGCGTTAGTTAAATAATATGTACTTTGGTTTCATAAATGTACCTAAACTGCTTGTTTAGAGATCATGCAAAGAGTTTGACGTTATCGGCACTCTACGTGGAAACATTCAATCCACAGTTGCTTGTATGCTTACTTTATACAATAGCAGCAAAAACACAATAGTAACAGCTACTTTTTACAATTGCCTTTGGCCTTTTGAAAAGACAACTTTGACTTGCTTACCTGCCTGCTTGCTCCATTGCTCAACTGGTTGACTTGTACTTTGTACAGACTCGCATCACATTCCATAATAAAAAAAAACATGCATTAATTTGGGACTGCGTTGCTTCCTTGCTTGCATGTGGATAAGTGGCAACAATTACCAGGTATCTTATGCAGTCATAATATAGTGGAATGTACGTACACAGCAGCGACGCTTTATCTGAGAGATGAACAATAACATATCTCTTCTCGTCTTCTTTTTCTTCTTACTGTCTCTCGAGAATATATACGAAGATGTAGTGAAGCAGAAAGATGTATTTATTGAGGGGCATCTGTTATTATTGCTGTTACCTTTTGGCTTTCTACCTTTTTAGCCGTCTGGTCTTCTGGTGGCCCAACAAACCAAACCACCACCACACACTTGTTCCTCGTCCTTCTTCTTTTTCGTCTTCTTCTGACTTTGTATGCACACATGCAGCATTACATTAAAGTGTATGATAGTTTTTAGCGTTTTTATCTGGTTACCTAGTTGTAATAATAGTAATGACGAGACGACGAGATTGGAAAAGATGTAATATTACATACGGAGAGAGATGACGAGGGAAAAGAGTGAGATGTATCACATACATACATACATATCTTACAAACCAACATTTTGTTGTAGGGCTAGACACATTTTAATCGTACAAGCAACTTTTTTTTCAAAGTTTACTAAATTTGATGAGGATGAGATGACGATGATGATGCTATGTATTTGTGATGTGGTCCTTGCTTCATTTTTATGGTCACCTCCGAGAGTTCAGTTCACTTTTGAGATCTGGAGGGATCACACACGCATGCCCTAATGTCGTATACCTAGAGAGTAAGCATAAAGTTTAATAATAAAATGCACATAAACTCATCAAACCGAAAAAATTTCCACTTCAAAGATATATCTGGCCTGTCGGCGTCTTCGTCCAAGGCGGATCAACTTTGTTGGTTTAGTCAGGGACCATAAAAGCAGGAAATGAGAAAGAGCATCTATAAACTGCGTCAAGATCAATACCGTGTTGATGAGTTATTTATTACCTTGTTTGACGAAGCAATGATGTGCGTCATTGTTAATTTACAATGAAATCATCTGCATTAAAGGACATATTGAGCTTTGCAGACTGACTACATAGAACATATTCTGTGAATTGTAAATTGTGTCGTGTTATTTTCCTAGACATGCAGGCGATTAAGCAAGAAACAAATACGTAGAAAACTGTATAGTGTGCGGTATCAACAGAAGCTACCTAAAAGTGTGCTTTCACCAGTGATCGTGGGTGTACCTCATATTTTGGGTTTGGAGCAACGAAGAGTAAAACTAGTCGCACTCGCACTTTTCTCTGTGAATAGAATTTCATGTGGGCTTAAAGTAAGCTTTCTTCAAAGAAACTGATGGATATAATGATATCAGCATTTCTACTTACTAGCAAACCATAATCAACTATTTTGTCTTCCGGAAAAACAAGAAAGTCAATGAAGCGGAAGAAAAGTAAATATGAGTTGCATCTAACCTCTACTAGTATCTAGCAGCTATAGTAAAGTGTGAGAAAGGAAAGCATTTGTCAGCACGAAAATTCAGCTCGTGCAAAGACTTAATGGAACAAGCGAAAAGTTGACAGCATGAAGGTGGTGAGAACTCCCAAAATGATGCTCCTAACTTGGAGCAACAGCAACATCTCGCTGCCATTTGACCAATAGACTGCGGACGTGAAAGTATGAAAAAGCGTTTTTGTATTAATGGATTAATGCATATGGATACAAAGTCTTATCGAATTGTACTGTTTTTCTAGACATATCTATTTTTTGTTCTTTTTCCTTACATGTCAGCATAAATAATACAAGAAATTCAAACGTTGTTAGCACACAAACTATAATATAGGACTTCTTAATTTCCCCTGGGATCCGATTGAGTAAAACAAAGTAGGAACACATTGTAGAGTAGGCATGCATCTTTTTATTAAGAATTTGCAAAGTGAACAAGTTGCACCTTTACTCCATATCGTTTCATTACGTTTGATTGACCATGGCATTGTTTTTGGCACTAGTCAAGTCCGCCTTCAATTTTGAAGTTGTATATTTTTCTAAACTTTTGTATATTTTTTGTGACATTTTTTCTACATTCCATTACCTATGCTATGCAGCACATCAATCCTTAAAAATCTTTCAATCTGTCTTCTATGAGCTACCATATTGGCTATTCATCCACCTACACTTGCATAAACATCTACTGATAAAAAGATTGAGATAGTTTCTGTCAGTGTTGGTCGATATGCAGACGAAACATTAACATTTTTAATTTCCCAGGCTAAGTGGTTGCGCAGAAAACGTCATAAAAAAGAATGGGACGTGACACAACCTTTTTTTAAAGAAAATCGTTAAAGCAGACATCGTTAAGGCGTTTCAAGTTATGTGTAACTTTGAAATGAAAACAGACACCAAACCAAACCAATAGTATTCTTTAAAAAATAAAATTCATACATAAGTATGTTGTGCAAAAGAACATCTCTATTTTTAGCAGTCTCATGTTCAAATATTTATCAACGTGTATACTGTTTGTATGATACCTTTTATATCTTTTCGCTCTGATGATCTAATTTTCTTCAGAAGCTGAATTTCCATAAAAAGGGAAAATTTTCGTGCTTTCACTATACCTAGGGCAGGAAGTTTAATTTATACTAAGTAGATACCACTTCATCACGTTTTTTGTTTAGATCTTTCGTAGAAAATTCATCTGCATATGAAAAGCATCATGGACAAACACATTACAAAAGAGTAATATTATAACAAATTCAACCACAACAACAAAATGGTTTGCACAAGCAGCTACAGGGCAGGACATGCTACCAGATCAAATGGAACTTCGAAATTATTAAGGTTGCAACATGAATAAAAAACAGAATGGCAGATGTATGGAGTAGACTTTGAGGCATTATGGCAGGCAGACTCACCAACAACATCACCGCATCAAGGCAGGGCTGAAGCGGAGTCCGTGAGCACTCACGTCTAATTTTCATTTCCCGATAAAATCACAATTCTGCAAATGAACGAACACCATACCACAGCTTATACTCTCCAACGAGGGCACAAAAAATGGTGAAATATTTTTTTACTAATCATTTGCCAGTTTGTCATTCCGCAATACAAGGCTTGCGTAAGAAAAACTCAACAAAAAATACGGAATCACCGCCAAGCAGCCCTTAAAAGAGTAAGACAAAATTTTCATGTTACCATCTCCTCTTTCTATGTATTATGTATCCATATTTCATATGCCAAGCTATTTCATTTCTGTCTCGGACAGGAACAACATATTCCCATTAAACACTTACTTTTAATGATTTTCCTGAAGTTCTTTTGTAACAAGCAACACGAGTGTTCTTTTCATTCACAACACTCGGCTCATTGGTTATGGGCTTTTACTTTCTTTCTTTTTTTTATAAAAAATTGTAACTATCTGCTTGTAATTTATCTTGTATTTTCCTTTTCTTATGCACCTAAAAGTCAATGACCAATGCTAATTGGAGAGAAAAAACACGTTGCGCGATCGCATTTCTATCTACTGTATAAACATTTTGAGTTTGTGATGCATTTTCTTTCTTATTTCTGCTATAAAACTTACCACCAAAATTTCCAGTGTGTAGGTTTCGATCTTTTTATAGATAAAATTCCTTCAGTAAGCTCTTCGTGCAAGTTCTTGGAATGCTAAGCCAGTCTAGTCGTACGTAAGCAAGCTTAGATTCAGGTCACATTTGAGGTCACATTGCATTCGTTGTACACATATGGAAGAGCAATTTCATTTCATCGCCTTGATTAAAAACGGATGAAGTGGAGATTATTTCTAGTTGAACTTCATAAGAATTTTATTTTTAACGCAGTAGGGTAAAGGGTAATCTATCTTTCCCCATATGCTGCAAAAGTTATAAAGAAAAGCAAAATAAAATGAAAATAAAACAATTTTAAGTATGTAGCGAAATATTTTTGGAGACAGGATAAAGTCAATGAAGTTTCCAATTGATATTTTTCACTTCAATGACCTGCAAAATAATTATGTGTTTTGGTTCATGATCAGTAAACGATCGTTATGGTCCATAGGATTTAGGCCAGATTCTCTTAAAAATGTCTGGAGGGCTTCGTTTATAACAAACTACCCAACTGCGTCGCAAGAAGAGTATAGTTCTATTTTAACAACATGTCTATATAAGGTTGTTACAGTGCATGCATTAAAGATCAAAAAGTAGAGAAACAAACACACGTTTTCTCTCGCCAGAATGTCGAGCGAAAAAAGAAATGGGGAATTCGTGACTATTGTGTGAAAATTTGGTAGGGATGCATAAGTAGCCGGCAGTTAGACAGTAATCCTACAGGGGATTCACCTAAGTGGCGCAAAACGGGCTGATGCTGATGATATGTTATGCAAATCAGTCAATGTGGCACGGTCTTTTGAACAGTATCCGAGTTTTCAGAACTTAAGTAAAAATCCAATATTTTGAATTTCTACTTACGTGAATCCAACATCTTGGCATGTGCTCGGTTCCCATCAGTTTTGTAGCACATGTAAAAAAAGGTAACAACATGTATTGTATCTATTCTACCATGTCCGTTCACCAAAAGCATCAAAGAATGTAGATTCGTCAAAAAGTGAAAGCATGTGTAAAATGTAATGAGCGCGTTCTTGTTCCTCGCATCTGCGATGTGCATGCATGTATGTATTTTGTTATTTTTGATATATTCGTATCTTCCGTCAATTGTGGACCATTTAAATGCTCTTCGTCATTTTCGTTCTGCGGTGATTTTTTTGGATTCTGAATTTGATTAAGTTGTCATTTTAGTTTCCAGAAGAATTCACATGCAAGAAAAATAGTGAAAACCCACGATTGCCATAACTTATTCAAAATTCATCATTACTTAAGAGTTTCTCTTAAATTTTAGTAATCTAATTTAATACATGAAAATTAGAATTATATTGGGAAATGGCAACAAAGACATCACAACCAATTTGTAAGAACGGAACTCCACAGATGAAGAAATAGTTGTGTAGTTAGCAAATGTTAACAAATCAGTCATATCAAAGAACTTAGGACCAATGAGATTCAATTCTATCAATCAATGCTTAAACCGTATGTAGTATCAAATAATGTTATGCTGCATGATGTACAATAAGATTTTTTTAATGAATTACTACACTATATTTACATTCAATTAAAATATTTATGAGGCTTCAAGAATAGAAGCTCTGAAAGGTCATATGCTTACCTGATTGAAAGTTCTGCAACTTACGATTAGTTTTTTAGACTCCCGTGTCGTGAAGTAGGCATCAGTTAATTCTAGTACATAAATTATGCGACTTCAATAGTAATATTTGTTAGATAATATTATGCTATACACTTTGCTGATAAGTGGCGAATGGCGATGTCGCCAAGAACGTGATTTTTGTGAAGCAATGTATCGACCAGCATAAATAAAATCAAGCCGAATAATAAAAACCAACAAAAAGTAAAACTTCAGAAGCAGAACTATATTTTCATGTGCACAGTGCACACACATAGCTAAAGCATCAAGCTTGCATATCACCGTATACACTCTGACAAGTTTGAAAGTTCTGGAATATAATCACCTACCTCTCTCTCTCCTCTTCACATCATTCAGGTTTTGTTAAGACGCGACAACATTCCAGCACGTCTTTTGCAGTTAACTTCATCCATTATTATGTGAAGGCAAATATAAGACTGATATAAAACGCTGCATGCTGTGATTATCTGACTGCTTGCTAATATGCAGATTACATACATATATTGCCAATGGCTAAAAAGAAGAGTCATCATTTACCAAACACAATTGGTTTGTTATGTTGTAACCTTTTTACCTTTAAAGCGAATCAAGCAAATATATATCATATCACGATGCCATATTATTCCTATCTAACCTGACTGGACCGTTGTGCTAACAAGCAAAAAAAGTCATACCAAAAAAGAATTGATTTTAGCTCTTGTTCATGTTGTTTTTTGCTTAGTGTCACTCTTTTGACAAAAGTTCACCATCAATGACGATGGGAAACGTAGTACACCAAACAACAGAAAATATATTGTTTTAATGTTTTTTAAATCTTTCTTTTTTACTCGTTTTCCCTGTTAGACCATGAAATTTGCATGCAACACTATTACCATATTTTTTAGTTCGGCAAAAGAGCAATACTTGTAGACGGGTTGACGATGACCAAAAATGAACGTTTTTATGTAGAAATATATCACTAATATACATATGTACATAATATACAGGGACTGGCTGAGGTGTATATACAGCATCTCTTATTGAACGTCTCATTTCAACTTAAATACAACATACAGTTAAAAAGCCGGTTCCTTCTTTCAATTTCATCATTCTCAAAAATACGATTAACGCGGAATTGAATACATATAGCTTTAGCTATATATGCTGTTCATTATCAGCTCGGTTCATCTATTTAACAACCCTTCTCCGTGCCTCTCTCAGAATTTCTGAGTGGATTATGTTTCAAGTTGAAAGCAAAGTGCAATAAAATGGTAACAAATACATTCTCTTGCGGTGACAATAAGCGAAGTGTAAAGATAAGAAACCTAATAAACTGCATAATACATAGAGATGTAAAAGTTAAGACATTTAATGCTCTCTTCTTTTTCAAGACAACCACGGATCTTAACTGACTATTGTTTGAACACTCACTGGAAATACAAGAAAAAACCGCATCAAAAATTTGTTCTACGCTTCTCCATTAATTCGCTTGGCTGCTAAAGTACATTTTGCTCTGTAAATAATCCCACTGAAACCAATAAATTCTCATGCCTGTATATTGTTGAAGCGCAAGTGTCGTCGAAACTCTTATTTTACATTATTGACCTTTCCTTATACATTTACATCTGTATGCATCTGTCAATATATGAAAAAGTAATAGCATTGGTAAATTTCTTTAAATTTTGATAAAGAAGCTTTGGTAGAGGATCCTCTTTTGCTCCCGGCTTCAGATAAATGAAACCTTCAGGCTTTAATATATAATTGAATACATGCATGTACAATGTATGTACAGATTTATATGTTCATGTGTACTTTTCCCTGGTTTTCGTGGCGAATGAATAGTCTTCAGTTAACGTTTCAACAAATTTCTACGAGAATACTAGGTAATATATACTAATGTGCATATTATTAGAATTTGAAAGAGAATCTTTCAATAGCAGCCTACGTCTGGAGACTTGACAAACATGAGCAAAATTTGTACAAGTCTAAGCAAACAATATTCACAAAAAGATATTTTCTTTTGTACTCTAGACAGAGGAAACAAGTTTGTACTTAAAGTATCTTAAAGTTGTTTAGAATAGTTTCCTTCCTTGAAACAAGTTTTCTCGAGAGACTCCCTATTCAAAGTATTAAGATAGCGTTGATGTACGATGTGCGGTGTATGGTACAGTACTTGCTGTCTGCAAAGAGAACTAGACTGATTCAAAATTATGCTTGAATTAATCATAAGACTTGATGCAGGAATATGACTTTTATTCAAAGATAAGCTTAAGAAACTGTTTCTAAATGAGTATATTGCTATTGCTTTAAATTTATTTAAAAAAAAAATCTTTTAAAAAATTCCGAGAATAAATCTTGTTATAAAAATGTAGGGAAGGACAAGCCATGTTATACGTAATACGTATGTATTTAATTTTCTCGTATTTCATGCTTGTGTTCATGAAAATGTATTCCAGACTAAAATTAACAGGTAAAGTGACAACACTTGACTTCAAGGCTGCATGAACATGACGAGTCAAGTTAACATTTGACATTTAGAAAAATGCAAATCAACACATGTACTGTACTGTATATAATCACGATATTATGTTAAAATCGAACAAGGATAAGGGTTAAATCGATTCAATTCAAACGCACCATTTTCTCCTTAAAATCTGATTTTGAACAATATCCTCTGCTCAGTTTAGTTTTGTACGTATTTCTGATTTCCTATGAAGTAGTTGACAGCTTTCATTTCAGCTTAATTTCATTTATTCATGACCTGCAACCTGCCTTGCATAAATCACAATGGATATGTGCTTACTATTCATTGAAATATATGTTTCGATTTACACATGCCGACTATGTCATCGAATCAGCTACCTAATTCGATTTCGCAGTAGTGAAATTAAATATTAATATGTCATCTTCAAAAAAGGATAAAATTATATGAATGGAACCGACGTGGCAGCTTCTTTTATGTTTTGTTCTGAGAAACCATTAATGGCACGGTGGCAGTTACCCAACAATGAATGCTGAATTTGAGAAATGCTTGATGTCATTATTCATTAAAATGGTTTTCTTGTGGAAGTAATGGTAATTTACTTTTTGCTAAGTTCAAATTTTAGATTTCCTGTTTCACCGTTAACCGTATGCGCAAACCTTTGAAAACCCAGAGGACAGCTTAACCAACACTCATCCTGGATTACGACGAGCGTTGCAAATATTATACAACAGGAAATGATGACACAAACGGAAGACAATTTGATTATTAAACTATCAAAAACGAGTGTTGAGACGTGGTAACTCCACCACCGTTGGCACTGTAATAATTTCACTGAAATGGGCCAACAGTAGTCGAGTTCCTATTTGTCAACACTCAAAAGTCAACGATAGTTGAAGAGTAATCTCTGGAAATTCTAGACGTGGACTTTCCACCACAATTCGACATGTAATCTTCCTGTCAGACAATGATGTGACCTGTAAAGCAGTACTCGCGAAAGAACACAGAAGGAAGCAATACTTTCGATAAAGGTTTGGTAATAAAGGTAATTTTGTCTACTTTAAATATGTTGTTAGATGTTACTTTCATTTCAAGCAGTTATGTAATGTGAAGCCTTTCTTCTCTCAAGTAACTAATTAATGGAAATAAAATTTATTTCATAGATCATGTTTCTTTCAACAATTTACTTTTCTAGGTATCGTTAAATCGCTTGGATGTTACTCCAAATTAAATCTTTCATAGAACCTATTCTTCGAAATACTGGCAAAATGGGCTACAGGATAATGTGAACGAGAAAACGTAGTAAATAGAATCACTGAAGCATATCTTTCAATTTTTATCTTTTACTATCCATAATAGTCTTTCAACGTTTGCTCTTTGCCAGCTTTTGGTCTTACTCATGATTAATTTTCAATCCAACGGAATATACACTAGCATCTGCTCCACCACGTGAGGCATAATCACTAAATATTAAATACATGAGCTTACCTTCTATAAAATACATTTCCCTTGCCGCACTTTAATTATCAAACCTTTTAAGCTTCCGTACATATGATTCATTGAAAGTTGTTGCTGTTTATCCCTCTATAATTTCCCTTCCTGGGATTTTATTTATAAAATAATCATCATATCTTTGTAAATTGTACTATTTTACCTCTGATCTCATTTCTCTATCTATATAAGTGAAATAACATGTTTTATGTTTTGTACATCGGAAAACGCAATGCTCTTTTGTTCACGACATGAAAATCGAAATGTCTGGCAAGTAATAATAGGCTTAAATAGAAACAGAATGAAGATACAATTTGTTGTATACAATTTATACAAATGCGTTGTTGTTGATAATCCATATATCTAAAAACAGGGATTCCGACTAATTATATAGCAAAACGGGATTGCTCGTTAGTTAATTTGAAAGTTATGAACAAAACCAAAAGCTGAAACAGTATTGAAAGCAGGATAACTAGAAGAAACCGATGATTTTAGCAGAGAATACGTTAAATTGTCGGAAAGTGTGCATGAAATTTAATATTTTTAATGTAGCGTAACATATCAGACAGTAAATACATTCTGTTCCAGTAAGAAATAGTCTGACTATGCCGATGAAAAAGTGGATTTGATAGGACATTTCCTACGTTACGCTGTGTATCCTTATGCAAAAATCTTCATCAAATCCACTTTTTCATCGGCATAGTCAGACTATTTCTTACTGTAGATTTCATATTATATGGTAACAGAAATGAATTTCATTAGTACAGTGCACAGTGTACAATGTACGTTTGAAGGTGCAAGCAAAGCACGTTTTATCACAATTATCAGAAATCCATGTTCCGAACTCACAAAAAGAGAAACAGGACTATATATACATCCAATTTCTTAATTACGAAATTCAAAGCTTTCTCAACTTTTCTTACTTTCTCTTTTCACTTTTCTTTGATCAAGAACCTTTCACTTTTAACTCTACTTTTTATTTGAACCTTCTCAGATAAAATATTTGCCTTTAGAGTTAGCATACATTTAGTTTTAAAAAATCTGCACGGATCGGATTGCATTATTGTACTTCAATATCTATATATTATACGTACTCATCCTATTCTCTGCTTTCCTCAGTTAGTTTAAAACCTTGATCTTTCCAATTATCAGCAAAATTAAGTAATTTCCTTTTCTAGACTTGCACAATGATCATGATGAAAGAAAAACTGCTTTGCTAACTTCCTAACGTGAACTACTTTTACAAAACTAAGTTTCCTTAACAGGATAAATAATTTATTTAGTATTTTCCGACAAACACATACCTCTCAACTGTTTATTCAAAAGGAAAAGTATTATATTTTACAATTTACGTACATACATAGTACAGGAATATACATCACGTAAATAAATTAAAACCTCTATTTATAAATGGTTTGATATTTATAGGCTTGGAATTGGTTTGTTTGTACATACATATATTGCTTCGAGTGTGCGTTAACGATGCTTTTTCTGACTTTGGTTCTTGATTCAAATTTTAAAAGTCTAGTGCTCAACTTAGACTAGAGCCCGAATCCCAACAAAACAATATGTCATGTCTTTGAAACTCAAAGCACTATGTTTTTGTTGGGTTAAGTACATCACCAAACAAACAAATCATCCCTTTCTGTCCTTTGTTGTGCATTATACATACATACTACTTTAAAATGGATCTGATAACATATCAACCAGTCTTAAACTGTAAATACATAATACACAAACTTTTGTAGTTTTTGATCTCCTTTAAAACATTTAAAGACACATGGCCCAGTTTGCACTTTGTTTCGTTAACTTTAATGATGACAGACTACGTATAGTATATTGTTTCCTTGTTTCAGATTTAAGTTTCCTGAACATGAAACTTTTGCTTTGATTGCATACTAGAAAAGAAAGTGCTTAGCAGGAAAGGGAAATAACGCAATTGACTTTGATGATACAATTCTCAACACATTTTAAGAAATACAAAGAAGTCAAAGTCTAAATAAACTACAATATGTTTCCCCTCAAAGTCGAAAGTATCAGACGTCTTTTCCGTTTAATAGGAAAAGCATTATTCAAACATATTCTTCTTTTTCACAAAAACCATTAGGGCAAAAGGTAATACAAAGTGTGATTGCGATGATGGAAGAGCAAAATATTATTGATACCTTCGTCATCTTCCCCTCGCCCTTTTTTATATATATCTTACCTGGTTTATGCTACGGATTAAGTCACAAAACCATCTCATCGCTACACAGAACACAGCTTTTTTGTTGTTACAAAGAAAGATCCAAGTCGAAGGTAAGTATTCCAAAGCAGTTCTTTAATATCGTATATTTCTGAGTGTGTGTATCAAAATATTTCATTGACATTAACATGATGAAAAGATGACAATGATCGTCACTGTACTCGTTTTACTCATGACTATGACTATAAATAAAATGCTTTTTAATAGATGAAATAATGGTTGCGTGCGATTGGAAGGTATGAGATCCTTCCATTTGATGTAACATTCCTTTACGACATGTAGAAGCATTCGAGAGACTTCTCAACGTCACACAAATACGTAGTATGTCGATGACAAAATCAATGGACTGTTTTAAAATATGATGACTAGTTGGATGTAAAAACTGAACTTAATAAAAAAAATTGTCTGACGAAAATCACAAGTATTTTATTTATGCAGAAAAGAATTATTGTCATTTATTTGGTGCTCAAATTAATACATAACCTTTTTGCCAACTTTAAAAGGAATATGGCGTAGTTTTCCAATTAAAAAAGTTAAATGCTAACCTTATGTAAGATGGCAGATTAAAAATGTTAGCTTAATGCATTAATTAACAACAACATATAAAAACATCACTGCTCGTCGTCCCATTAGCTTTTTTCCTTGAGTCAGACTTACACAGCCAAAAAAAGGCTTGTAGTCGCCACCGGTAGTACTTAGCAAATTAAACCCCTTGTATAGAACACAATATTGAATATATATGGCATTTGTTGAAATTAAAAAGAGCGCATTATGTATATAGTAAAGAACGTAGTAACGTTTCAGTCATTGTTCCTCCTCCGGGAAAATCTCTTTCAAAATCTGAGAACAAAAACTATACCAAAGAAAAGCAAGATAATACGAAGTCAGCATACATAATATCAGCGAGTTTTACAATTCCAACAGTTTCAGGTACATAAAAAATAGTAACCTATGCACATAACATTATACCCCTCATTGTCTGTATTTGTTTTTAAGTTAAAAAGATTTTATCTCGTAGTTGGAAGAAAGTTGAAAATATTTTAGTTTTGCACAAAAAAATGAGATTTTTTTTCTTCACCAGAATGGCCCAGCTTGATCAAGCAGAGTCAGTGCTCCAAGTCCATACTGCCTTCTTTCATATTGAGGATCCAATTCTGGAGCAAATGGTGGTGGCACTGGAGAAAAGTCTGCACTTCTGCCATTTGATTCCTCAGACAAAGTAGGAGCAGCAGGGAAAGTGGCACTTGCAGATGGTTGTTGTTCCTTTTCAGCATTGTTATTTTGCTGTTGTTTTCGATCGTTATTGATCTCATAAGTTGTACTAGAGGATTGCTCGACAGGAGGAAGTGGAAGGCGACGAGGTTTGTTATTTCGAATTGGAGTGTTCTTGTTATTATTGGAGAGTGCTGGAGGAGATGTCTGTTTTTGCTCAGGTGTACTATCTTGTTGCTTATCATAAGTTCTGTCTTTCAGGTGGTCGCTAGCCTCGATTTCCTTTTCAATGTATTGAAGTAATTTGTTCAAATTTTGAGAGTCAGAGACTGATTGTCTGGAATACACAGAGTTGGGATGAACTGCAGCTTGTGGATTGTAAAGGCCGGAAGAAGAGCTTGCAGAATATAACTCTGGATAGGTCCTATAAGGTCTATACGAGTCTTCTAGTCGGGCTCCGGGTCGATAGGAACTATACGGGTAGGCAGAACCGTACGTGGTGGATGGAGATGCGACTCTTAATGACGGTTGAATGGGTTGCTGTTCTGATCCACTTTCAAGGAAAGAAGAGGAAGTGGGGTGAGCATGAGAAATCTGTATAAAAAAATCAAAAAAATGTTTTTACATTTTACATCAATCTCATGTTCATCCTATGCTGTCAGTATGCAAAATGTTCGATTTGAAATATTTGTTTTTCATTCATCATTTTTAACCCAAATATTAGTCTCCTGACTCTTGGAGTGATTGATTTTTTTTTCTTTTTGAAATTTACGATTACATAAAATATGAAACTTTACATTTGATCCTGATCCTACTATGTGTACTATACACAATGATGCCTCACCCATTCCTGTTTTTTATAGTAACAGCTAAGATACTAAAGGACATGTAAGTTTTTTGATCATGTTGATAAGGTTTAAGATGTAGCAGATCAACCTTATTTCAATTCAAAAAGATTAAAATTATTATCTTAAGCTTGACACTTGAGTTGTTAAAAGTCTACTTTTTTTACTAAACTCAATTCAGTTGTGTGACGTGAACAAAATAAATGTATGCAAGCTTATATGCAAGGCATCTATTGTTCCATGTATAAACACTTTTGACATGTTAAAAACATGGTAAAATGAAAAAACATGGTAAAATG
>JAQFZG010001558.1:0-20520 GCA_034695465.1 Entomobrya nicoleti | reverse complement strand
AATATTATATTATGAAATGTTATGACTTTGTTTTATAGTTTAAATGCAAGAATAAAACTGCTTATAAAATTGGGGAAGAATTCCGTTTGGGATTCTATGATTTTGGGATTCTGTTTTTGGGATTTTTTCCGATCACCATCCTAAGCACATCAAAATTCCACGCTTTCCACCTTAAAAATTCCTTTTTCATGACTTGCTTCCTTGACATAACATGTCACCCGCTCAAAAAAACCAATATTATTTTTATTGAGCTGCGCTCGTGTGTCTTCTTCAAGTACAAAAGCATTATTTGACAATTTCCTCCTCAAAACACGCATAAATATACATTGCAAGAAATATTAATGTTCAAATATTTCATGCCATTTTCCCCCTAACAAATTGTCATGATGATGGTGACGCTGATAATAATATGCTGCTTATCTTGTTGTTGTCTTCAACAACTTCTATTTTGTGCGATTCTGGTGGCCTAGCGAATAAAATGCAAGCGCACATGTAAGTATTTTCCCCCGTGTACTTCTCTTTTTTTCTCTGTAACATTTGTACACTTGCAAAATATCTGTTGGGTTTATCAGTAGTGTTATATGTATATTTTCAAAAAAAGAAAAGATTAGCGTTAAATAGATGTATACTTGTAGCAGTAGCGGTATCACCAGTGGAGTGTTACATGTTTTATAAAGACAACTTAAGACAAGCGTGCCAAAGATTTCATGGTACGATGCACCACTGCTTACTTCTCTTCATCATTATCACCAACAACCAATATTATTGCACTTCATTCCATTCCACTACTCGGAAACTCCAATTTTCCTCTTTTTTAAACACTGCCCACTACAAAATACACATTTGCTGTGAAGAAATCCGTGTTCCCAAAGTGTATCCGCCCTCCACCACCACCATCAAAAGTAAAATTTATTTATTTTTTAAATGCTCAAAATAGTTTATTAGTCGGACCGAAAGCGCTACCAGTGCACTTTACCTTTTTTTTCCCTACTCTGTTGTCTCCACCCAACTATAGTAATACGTGGCGAGAGTGAATGAGAGAAGAAGAGAGCGAGATTCACTTTTTTATTTTATTTTTAAGAAAAAAAAGTACATGAAAAAATAAAACATGTGGATTGTTTAGTGATGTAGGGTATATATACATTATATTATTTGTATTTTTTGTCTCGCTTTTCTAAAGCTTGCCTGTATTTTTAAAGAGAAATAAAAAAAAATCAAGAAGAAAATATATATTAGCAATCATGATGACATTTGACTTGGTTAAGACATCACCGCATTTTATTACACTGGGAAAATAAACAACCCAATTAGACTCTCATTCCATTTTTTCTGTTTTTGAAATTCAAACGGAGAAAAAGAGTCAGAGGGAAAAAAAAGAACAAGTGAAGTTGGCCGTAGAATTTTTAATGGTCGCATATTTGGGATCATCACTCCCATTTACCATTATGCCAGAAAGTGGAAGAATGAACATACATACTGAACATACCAAGTAGGTTGGACTGCAATTTAAACGACCACGAAACGAGAATATTATGTACATTATAGTGATTTAGGAAATGCCAAGAGAAATCACAACGTTTTTTTTTGGTTTGTTTTGATGGAAACCCTTGTCATCGAAATCAATTGATATGTTGTCAAACTTTGCCTAATCAAAGGAAAAATCCTGTTTTTTTATGTAGCTATGGCGAATGGCGATTGAGTTTTCACTTTTCCCTTTTTACCAACGTGCTAATCACAATAATTCTCAATTGCATTTACTTTCGATTTAACTTTGATTGATGAAAAGAAGTGAAAATTAGAATAGAATTGGTATGTGCAATTTTCGCTGTAGAGTTGTTACATAATTTATGTAGTTTAAAAAGTCGTAGACAAACACAAAAAATAAATAGAAACAGACAGACAAAAAATAAGACTGGAGACGTAAATGTTAATACATGAATTTAGACAATGGTCATCATTGAAAAAAAGAAACGATAGAATGTGATACACAATAACATAATTATTTTGTAAATTATTGGACGATGTACGACGACGACAAAGACTGACAGATAGATTAACAGATAGACGAGACACACGTCACATAATAAAAAAAGAAAGATTTAGGTGCGTTTATAGAGTTTCAGAAGTTCCCCCTCTCCGCAGTGACAAATGATACGTATTTCCGCTCATTAACCATTCAAATTTTGTGGCAACGCAGTTTAAACTCTGATTGTTAGTGTGCAATGCATAGATATTTGGTAGTATAGACTATCTAGTAGTATTTAAAAAGTGTCGAAATCAAAAAAGCAAGTTTCAAAAAAAAATTCAAAATTTCGAAAAATTTAAATTTTTTGGCTCTACGGTTAGAGTATATTGCACTCTTTCTATTGAACTATTAATCTATTCTACTAAAAAAAAATCTGTTGGTGTTTTGAAGCAAAAAATTATATATAGGTATTATTACATTTATAATCTATATTGTATTATTATTTTGATTATTGCGGAATCACCAAAGCATAATTGCTTGGTTTGCAGTTTTGTACTTTGTAAAAAAACGATGCTTAGAACAAATCCCTATTCTCCTGTCTCCCTTTCTGAATGTTGACATGACAGAAGCATTCATTCGTAATGCTTTCCTCATTGAACAAAATAACCAATTAGTACCACTCTACACAATTCATCGTTTTCTTCTTTCTTTGTAGCGTCGTTCATTAGTGAAATTACTAATAGATAGATACGCGTACAATTCACATTATTATTATTTTCTTTTCTTGACGGCCAAGATAAACGTGTGTAGTTAGTGTGTGTGTTTGTCGGACACACATTCTGGCTTATCACCACGAGAAGAGTCATCGCTTGTTATTTAGATGCATCTACTATCTATCTGTTTCCCAAAACTATTTCAGGTATGATAATTGGCCTTTTTGTTACACTTTTTTTTGATTAACCAAACCCCGTATCACTGATTTATTTAGTGTCCAATAATAATTATACCAATTTGTAACCATTGCAACAAAAAAAATGTGGAAACTATACATAGAAAATTGTACAAATAAAAAGAAATAAAAAAAAATTTCAAACAATTTACCTTATCATCTGGCTTCTTCTCGGCAGGCTTCTATATGGAATTGGAGAAAAAACAGAGAAAAAACATAAATGAGTAATGTTGTACATGAAAAACACATTACAATTGTCCATAATTTAATTTATAGCATTTTTGTAAAGAAGTAAATAAGAATTGTAGCTATCTAAATACATTGCTCTTTTAATTACAGTCAGTCAGAAGTACAATGTAACAATAAAAATTAAATAAATGCTTCATTTGGTATCCAAAGGAAAAGCAGACTTGATGGTAACACATTTTTATTTTTTGAAGTAAGGCGAATTGATAAAGTAGCTCAGCTTTAGCTTTTAAATACACGCATCAGGTGAACATATTTAGAGAGAGAAGAGAAAAGGGCTGGCTGTAGCTCTGTTATTTTTTTTTGAAGAATGTGTGGTGTTACTAAACTACAATAGAATGTCAAGATGCTGATGGTATTTTCTTTATAGCACTTTATGGTGTAGTGTAGTAATTGCCAAATTGACGCCACCGTATCGATACTCCCATCGCCTTCATCTTTGGCGGTGGCATCGGCATCATCGTCAAGTCAAGCCAGAAAAGAATATAAAAAAAGAGTACCACAAAATGACAAAGAGACTTATCAGCTACAAGCATCATCATATTATCATCCTCCTCACATTTTTCAAAATAAAACTTTGAAGTTTATCGCAAAGCTGAAGAAAATAGGGGAAATATGGGGCAGCTGGTGTGGCCTCTTGAAGAAATATATGTCTGATATATATATTCCATTAAAAATACTTTTTATGTTGGAATCCATACTTTCGTATTCTTTCTTTAGAATTAATTTAATGTTGTTTCTACCTTAATTTTAGTTGGAGCGTTACAGAGAAAAATAGGACAAATAGAATAGAAATGGCTTTATTTTTTGTGTATTTGTAAATTTGATAAAAAAAAAGAAATATCCGTTTCTTTGCTGTTGGCAATCATTACATGTACAATCCCTGTATTTTTTCAATTTCCGCTGCCTTTATCATGTAATACTTGTTTAAATATTAATACGAAGACGAAGCAATTTTATTTCGAGCAAGAGTTTAGTTGGAGTACATGGCTGTTCAGCTTCCATGGCAATTTTACTCGTTAAGTTTATACTTGGCTTGGCTGACTGACTTTCATTGTTTTTCTTTACTCATCATATCATCATCGGTTGTGTGTGTGTCAAGGACGCAAGTGGCATAAAGTGGGACCATGAAAATAAAAAGGAGGTAGATAGATGGAATGGATGATGGAGGTGAGACGATTTGTAGTTTACACTGCTTCAAAGTTAATTTGTAACGTTGATGGACGACACACGGCCACAAAAAGTAGAAGTTGAAAGTTCATAAGAGAAGGGAAATAGGTAAATAGATTTGTATATCTTTTATAGTTAATTATAATAGTACGTTTTTTTTATTGCAGCAGCTGAGCTAATTTACCATTCTGGACACCTCTAGAGAATGGGTGCATTAAAAAGATAACTAATTTGCTTTTAAAATAAATAGTCAAACTTACTGACTGACTGACTGACTGCTATTTGTATTGCGATTTTTGTTACATAGCAGCAATATAAATACTTTCTACTTTTAATTTTAATTGCTGAAAATAAGAAAGTAGCGTAGCATTTTAATAACAGTATCTAATAATATTGTTTGTTAGAAATTATTAGAAAGTATTTAAACGCAAATATGTAATTGTTTAAGTACATCTATAATATATTTATACATGAAGCACGTTTGACGTTGTGATTAATAGGAATTAAATTTTAGTGATAGTAATTAATTAAAGTAAAATTATACTAATCATCAGCATGCAAACATATTACATTAAAATATATCTAGAAATGAGGCGTTGAAAAAAATTTAAAATTATTTTTGTAAATAGTGAGCAATCTTTGTTGGTGAAAGCAGCGATAAGAATATATACATGTATAACGTATGTACAAAAAATAAATAATAAACTTAAATTATAGCATGAAATTATAAATAAATAATAATAATAGCATAACGAGCAAAGTAATAAGATAATAAAATAATAATAAAATTTTGGAGTTTTTCTCTTCTTCTACTAAACGAGCTGAGATGAGAGCGAGAGTAGTGGAGGCAAGGCAAGCAGCTTTTCTGTTTATTTTATTTACACGTTATTAATATTTTATGTATAGTTTACCGTTTTGAAATCTACATTGGCTTCTTGTACTAAAAGGTTGATTTTTTTTGTACAAGAACGAGCCAAACAAATCGTCTACTATATACCATGCGCATGCGCGCCAAGGAAAACTTATGTACAAGTTGAGTAGATTGAAGAAAAAACTAAAGTTAAAATACTAAATTCGATTTCATGTCATATCATCATGCCCATCTTTAACGTAAAACTAATTTTTCGGGAAAAAAAATCCTTACAAAAAATTAATTGTGATTTGTTTTGAAAGATGGATAAAAGGTGTGCTTTAAAAATGGGGAAAGTAAAACTTTTATAGTATTTACAACATTTTTTTTAAATGAAGGAAGCGGGGTGATAATTTAATGTGTAAAAAATAATAATTCTTTTAAAAAATAATAAAATATGTTGGCAAAGATTTTTTTACGCGACACGAGACCATTTTCTTTCTGAGTGGCTCAATAACATCATCATCCGTTGTTGTTTAAGGTTGTGGTGTGGAGATTAGGATATTACACTTTTTTGTGATTCTTTGAAAAATTGTTTAATGGTATTAATGTTCTTTACAGCGTTGTAAAAAATGTATCTTGATTTTTAAAAAATGATCAAGTGTCAAAAGCAAAAAAAAAAGTTTTGCGAATTTTGTGGTAAAATTTGGATTAGTCTTTTGTGTTTTTATCATTGTACTACAATTTCTGATTTATAAAATCTTTTACAAACTTTTACAAAAGTATTCAAAGCTTATTAGTAGCTTACTCTGTACTTTTATCAAAAATTCAAATTGAAGAGTACAAAAGAGAAAGAAAAAAGTTTATGTACAGCATCAAAAATAGCAAAAAAAAAAGTTTTCTCAAAAATAAATTGTTGATGGGATTTCCCATTTCAAAATTATTATTTGTTTTTGAAAAAAATAATTATAAAAAAAATATGTGATAAAAATAAGATGGTATTGTTTGTTAGTGTGCATATATGGTTTTGTTTGGGAATATTTTGTTTGTAGTATGATGTGTCCACTCTGACCTCAAGAACTGGAGGTTCATTCCTCCGCCTTCTAACGACTTCTACAATACTTGAATCATCATCACTTGCCTCCTCCTCCTCTTCCTCACTCGATTCCTCAGATTCCGTCACTTCCGGCAATTCAGGCAACTATACACGAGCACATTACCAACAAGATAGAAAAATAGAATTGTACACCACTTTGCCAAAAAAAATATCTTTGTTCTTTTCTTCAACATTTTTTTTATCAAAAATCAGTTTTGCCTCCTTAAAAATAAACTCGTTTTAAAAACGTATACATATTTTTATATATTTTTTTCCAACAAACTATATTTTCTAATGATAACACTACTCTACAAAAAGGAATGCTCATTATTTATTTACAAAAAAGTTCAAGACAAAATACCGATCCATTTCCCATTTAAATTCGCCTTTTGGTGTGCCGTTGTTGACTGACTGTGTTATACCGACCAATAAACATGCAAATAACTTTAAATCTAATGAATAACTAAAAATAACATATAATTTACCATTTTTTCAAGTTGACAAGTCCAGCTTGTTTTTATTTTCGATCCTATTGCCATTAAAATTAGCACGCACACACAAACGCACACAAAAAATAAAAAGTTGATATTCAAGCAAAAAAACACAATAAAACCCAAAAAGATAAAATTAACTTGTCTGCTTACCTTTGAATCAGGTTTGGGTTTTTCTTCCTCAACAATTTTTGGTGGTTGCTTGGCTGGCTCGGCCGGCTTTTTTTGTGTCTACATCATTAACATTATTTTCATAGTTTTTTACGAGCTTGACTTTTAAAATACACACAATGTACTTACTTAACAGATAAAAGGATTGTGGCGGTAATGCAGGTGATCATAATAATATTTTTTTTTCAAGTGTCATTTTAACCGAAGTCAAACGTTGGCTCATTAACTGTTTTAATATTTAATATGAAACTTTAAAAAGTAAAATGAAACCAATTAAGAAAACTAAACTCAAGTCATTGTTTTTCTTGCAGAAATACAGAAATCACAAAAGTTGAAATAAGAAAGATGTAACGGGTTAGGGTAAAAGAGGAACTGCAAAAAAGTATTGGCTGGTAATGATATATTTTTAAAATCTTACAGTTTTTTCTGTAGTTGTGGTGGTGGTGGTGGTGGAAGGAGGTGGTTCTTCAATAGATGGTGGCTGCTTACTTGGCTGCTGTGGCTCTTTGGGTTTTTCGGCCTCAGGTTGCTTCACAGGCTGTTTTGCTGCTGGTTTTTTCGTTTCTTCTTCTGCAGCAGCAGGTTTTTCCTTTTTTCCAGTTGGCTTTTTGCTACTCATGTCTTCTTCTACAGGTTTGGGTTTTTCTTTAGGAGCAGGTTTCTCTTTTGGGGCAGGTTCTTCCTCAGGAAGTTCCTTGTCCCCTTGAGCAGATTTCTTTCTCTTTGTCGTTTTAGTTTTCGTGGTAGAGTCTTTTCCTTCGAATATAAGTGGCTCCCCATCATCCGATTTCTCAGAAAATCGTCTTTCAGGAACTTTAAGTCCAAGGTCTGGAAGTTCTCTGACTTTTGGGGTGTACTCTACCTCTTCCCCTTGGAAAGGTTCTGGTACATAAAACCTCATTCCGGGACCGTCAAAAGTCACTTTCGTGACAAATCTTCCTACAGACGGTTTCCTTTCCAAGGTTGCCGGGGCTGCTTCACTGGATTGACTTTTTGGCTCTTCATCTTCATCAACCTCCATAATTTCGGTGGGACTTGGAGATCTCACTTTTTTGCTCACTTCGGACTTTGATGCTCGTCTTGTTTCCACAGTCTTTGTTTCCTCCTTGAGACTTTCTCTTCTCGACTCCACCTTCTTCTCATCCTTCTCAACCACCTGTTTTTGTGCTACTTTGGTCACGGAGCTCTTTTTCTTCTCCTCCACCACCTCCTTCTTTCCTACCACTTGCTTTTTACTACTCACCTGCTCTTCACTGTCCTTGGTCAAGGCTACCGTCTCCTGAGCCTTTTTGACTGACTGCTGATCAGAAGCTGTGTCCTTCTCAGCTTTCTGGAAATGTGTCAAGTCACATGAAGACCATTTTTGTGTCATCAAAAAATCAATTGACATCAATCACATCAAAGTCAAAAATGATGGTGAAATGATGTAAAGTGAGCAACGAAAAAAAATCATCATGCAACATAACATCAAGCAAACTAGTACATACCGTGCAGCAGATTTGCAATTAGTATTCACCTTCAAAGAAGGAGCATTTCGCATAACGTCATCTCTTCGAAAGATATTTTTGACTTTTAGAAAATGCTAACAAGCAGCCAATTAACGAAAAACTAATGAGAACATAAATAAAACTTGCTCTTTATTGTCTGTCGCACATTTCCTTATGACTCGCTCTAGTATCCCGTATCTCCCAAACACAGTAACAATAAATAAAATAATCTTTCGAATTTAGTTTAACTTTTTAAGCATGTGAAAAAATGACCCTGTCGTTTCGCACTAGTTGTGTAAATGATGACGAAAATGATCTTTAGAAACTTCAAACATAATCTTTATCTCTCCATCTATCTATCTTCATACATATTTTTACGTGTGTCATGTCACGTAAGTATTCTAAAAACCATGATGATAGTAATGATGATGCATCATGTCACAAGATTATCACATCAGAAGCAGTAGCAGCAACCGCAACGGAAACAGAGCCTGGTCTTAAGACAGCAGACGAGACTACACCAGAGACTAGACATCCTTTCACTAGAGATATAGCTTATTGTAGCCTCTAAATAACATCTAGTATGAACAGCAGCATCATCACACAATAATACACTTGTCTATATAGTGACCGGCATTACAAATCATAACTATAACCCTCTTAGAAATATGCTTAATTTTAATTCAAGTTCATCATTTAATTATTCCATTTTCATGTCTATAATTTTATTTTAAAGAAAAACAAAAATTCGACATCCCCAAATATTTTTTTTACCATACATTTATTTAAAGCTCATAAAAGGCACTTGGATGAGTACTTTCATTCCTTGTAGTTGTGTCCTGCGTACCATTTTAACTTGTTTGTCTTCTTGTCTTGGTTCACATATTTATTTTTAGGTTTCCTTCCAAAAAAATAGACTTGTGTCTAAAATAAAATCTGTACCATCACCGTCATCATCCAAACGAAATACTCGTTTTGTTGCTGCTATGCTTTTTTGTTACTCTATACACGAGTGCACAAGAAGCTCTTTACACAATTACATGTGTATATCCTAATTCATACCTATAAAGCCTCTAAAATCGGTGTCCTCCTTTTCTCTTTAGAGAAGAATTGGTACAGTTTCAGTCCAACATTATAACGACCATATTTAAAGTATATAGATTGCACAGTAGAGAAACAATGTGAATGTGTGACGACTACTAACTACTACGGTGTATGGGATATTTTTATTTTACTATAAAACTGAAAACAAGTTGGAAGAAAGTTTCTCGTCTGTCTATCTGTATGTCTGCCTGCCTGACTTGTCTTGCACAAGAATACCAGGAAGTAAACGTATTATGCAATATGCATGTAAATATTATGCAGTACTTATGTACGTCTATACCATTATGCTTGCCATGCTAATGCATGCCGGATGTGTCTTCTTTGCACAGTGGAAATGTTTTTGGACCAAATTTTATTTTATAAAAAAGGAGGATTGTCGTGTCAACTTGGCCGTTGTGCCTGTCTTGCCTTATACTTTTCATATAACGTATTTTATACATAGTGCACGCAGAAAAGGGATGAGTTACAAGTTGCCATCTTCTCAAAAGTCTGATTTTCTTTTACCTACTTATTTCCATCTCCACCACTATCGCTATCTGTTGTCTTTTATGTTGGATGCTAACTTTTAAAAAAACCTACATTATAAATCTACCTTGCTTTGTTATGCAACATAACAACACGCAGCCTTTAACAAATTATGAACCATTAAAGTAACGTAATTTTTTAAAGAGAAAAAAAATAATGCAAAGAAACACCTTGTAGCCTTCTTTACTTCCTTCCTTCCTTCCTTTTTCTAAGAAGAGTTCAAAACTTGCATGCTTCTCTTTGCTACAGTCTCTCTACTAATAATATGTGTGTACATTTCTGTCACAAAAATAGCAAATTTATCGGTTTTATTTTTGGTTGTTGCTTTGCGACTATTTTTCTTGCTTGCGTTGCGAGTGCAGCAGCAAAAGTACAAGATTATAGATTTTTTTAAGTTAAACCTTTTTTTCTTTACGGCGATGTGATGATGATCATCTCTTGAAGATCGTCAAGTTGTAGTGGTAGTTATTATTATTGTGGTGGTGGCATGGTATGGCATACTACTACTGTGTGAACATGTCGCTTCTATGGTGATGGCAATTACTATTTCTATATGGATTTGGTGTACTATTACTATGCACTATTATTTTTACTGTGAATGTGTTGTTTTTCTTTTAAAAGTCTGTATATTTTTAACCGTATATATAGTGGATGTTTCGGAATGGTCGAACAAGCAAGTGCAGCAGTAGGACTGGGAGATGAGACGAGAGAAAAAATGGACGTTTCATGCATGACATCACACATTTTTCCATACTCTTCGTCATCATCATTATCGTTTTACTTAGCTTCTTACATATCGATGTACACAAGGAGATATAAAGAAATGTTTAAAAGAGCAAGTTTCGGGGGAAAATACCTGGTTAATTTTGGAGCAATATTGATAATTTGTTAATTACAGCATGGTGACGCCATAGAGGTACAATTCCCAAAAGGTGTTGGATTGACTGACCGACTGATCTGTGATCTGAACTGAACTAAACTTAATTGATAGCAACTAAAAAGTCTCTTGTGCAAGCATACAAGCTGAAAGGAAAGAAATGCGTGCAATATACAAGCTAAGCATACAAACAAAATAATTCTACGGTGTAATTACAATTAAATATATATACATGACCATTTGGGCAGAAGGGAGCAAAAAACGTACTCAAATCGTACATCGACTTTAATAACAAGACTACCAAGATTTTTGGAGTTTTTAAAAACTGTACCTTAGGCTCTTCTTTCAACTTCTTCTCTTCGGCAGGTTTCTTTGGTTCAGGCTTTTTAGCTTCTTCTTTTGGCTTTTCAGGCTCTTTGGCCTTTGGTTTAGGTTCTTCCTTTGGTTTTTCTGGCTCAGGTTTCTTCTCAGCCTCTTTGGGTTTCTCAGGTTCCTTTGGCTTTGCAGCTTCTTTTTTCTTTTCTGGCTCTTTAGGTTTTTCAGGTTCTTTTGGCTTTTCTGGCTCAGGTTTCTTCTACAGAGCAAGCATTTCAGTCAAGAGGAGGATGAAGAAATGAACACTGAGAATAATACTTTCACTCGTTGAGCTTTTACTTTACACTTTGTGACTTGCTTTTCCTGACTCGCACACAATTCTAAAAAAATTTGACTATACGCTATCTTCAATGCTATTACCTGTTTATTTACATATCCTTATCGTCCTCAATTTTGTGACAATTCCATAACTCATTCAAAAAGCAACTTCTCAGAAAAAAAACTTGTGCAACAAAATTATTGATAGTTTCAATTTCAAAAAAACAACGCTTTAACTTGAACCGTTCAAAAATCATTACACTCTCATAATCACTTCACTTACATCGCATTCGCAAAAACAAAAACCCCAAAAAACCTATTTCATTTATCAGGTCCATTGGATCCAGAGACTATCCTATTGGTTCTTATGGAAGTTGAACTGAACTGACCAAGTAAATCCGATCCCAGTTAAACATGCTATATACTATGTATAATATCCCTAAATGTCGTACTTTACACTACTTTCATAATGATCGTATATTTACACATACAATTTGTACAATAATTTGTGAATGACAAAACGCTGAAATTATGAGGAAAGGGTAAAGTCTTTTTTACCTTTTCAGGCTCCTTTTTAGCTTCCTGTTTCTTTTCTTCGACCTTCTTCTTTGTTTCTAAAATTATTATATTTTCCAAAATATTTTAATTCAGATACACAATTTTTTGTTGAGACATTTTATTTTTGATATTTAGGGAGCTCGGATTCATTCCAGTATGTATTATTTAGTAGTGTACCTTGTACAGTTAAAGTGGCCTCGGACTCGTTTGAACCAAATTCATTTTTAATGACCACTCTGTATGATGCACTGGATTCCTTCGTACATGACGAAAGATTGAGACGTGCGACTTTCCCATCGAAACTTGTGCTTTCTTTAATTATTGTTGTGTTCCTAGAAAACCGTATTATTTTCAGTTAAGTTACAAGCGAAATAAAGCAGTTAAAAAAATATTGGAATCGAACAAGTGGACTGACGTACTTGTACCACGTGACAGTAGCCTTCTTGTCGATGACGGTGAGTTCACAAGAGAACTCGCAACTTTTGCCTTCTTCTACCGTCTAATAAATACAATTAATTAGAAATTGCAAACACTTTATTTTGTAAATGTTTAATTGTGGTGGCATATTAATGGGCTAACCGTGGACTTCAATCCTTGAGCAAATTTGGGCGCGTCGCCCTTCTGTTTAGGTTTTTCTTCTTCCTCATCAGAGGGAACGTCTGTAATTTCGACAGTTTGTGAGGTAACCTCACCCTTCTCATTCTTTGCGATAAGTTTATAGGAGCCTTTATCCTCTCTTGAGGCCTGTTGAATCTCCAGTTGAATCTTGTACTCTCCCTGCATTGCATAGAAATATAAATACAACGTCATTGGTTTGGCACAAACATATAATATTTGTTCAAAATTAAATTAAGAAATAAACTTACCTTCTGAACTTGTTGAATATTGACAGTTCGTCTGTTATCCTGTTTGATAACAGTTTGTTCCTTGAACCACTGGACATCTGGTGGAGCCTGGCAATTGATTGTAGTCTCAATCACCACCACCTTTGTCTTCTGTACTCGTACTACACGAGGCTGTTGCTTTATTACAGGAGCAACTGTCAAAATTGTAAAAAAAGTTATTAGTTTTGATACTTTTTTTAAAGGTAAGCATATAATGATTTAATTTTTCCGAATCAATTTTCTAATAGTCCTGACGTACTTTCAATGTTGAGCGTCAAATTGGCATTTATCTCTCCAAACTCATTCTTAATGTTACACTTGTACAGACCACTGTCCTCTGGAGCAGGGTCCCTGATTTCCAGTCTGATAATGAAAATCTCCTTGGTCTCCTCTTTAATGCTGATGGAGAACTTGGACGACTGCTTCACCTCAAGTCCCTCACATGACCAGGCATGTGTGGGCTTGGGATCCGCTTTCACTTTACACTCCATAATGATTAGCCGTCCATTCTGCTCAGAGACTATTTTCGGTTTCTCCACAAACGTAGGCGCCTGGCCAGCAGGCTCTGGCTCTGCCTCAATGTTCAGATTGAGATTTGCGTTGGACTCTCCGTGAACGTTTTGCACGTGACAACGGTAAGTGCCTCCATCCTGACCACCGGGCTCTTTTATCTCGAGAATGAGATCAAATATATCATCGTCCACATCCTTGATTTTCATAGCAACTCGGGAGGATTCCTTCACCTGAGTTGTGCCACGGAACCATGTCACTTCCGGTTTGGGATTGGCCTTGCATCGGCAACGCATTGTGATTAGCGTCCCGGTAGCGTTTGGCGTGATCTTAGGCTTCTCAATGAATGTGGGAGCGATGCCTTGCTCATCTCCACCTTCACGTCAAAATGTCATTCAGAAACATAACATATTAGATACATATATTTTTTTAATGGGGAAAAACGTCCATAGACATGGATCATTGTCTATAAAGAACTCTAAAAATAGAGAAATTTAAAAGAGGAAACCCTGTTCAGTCCACTCAATACTTTCTCTCTACTACGTTTCCAGCGTTGACCACACATCTTGTAAGATAAGTCAAATGTAAAACAGAAATAATAATTTTTATTGTAAAAAAAATGTTCAAAAATCGATAAACAAGGAAGGGTCATGTTAAAAATATAATTTCGTTCAGTTAAATTTCAAAATATTTTTTTTTGTGGTGTGTGATGCGTGAAAATAAACAAAAACGTGATTTAACATACTGACATAAAGACATATACACACAACAGAACAAGTATCTTAATTTTTGATGGAAATTCCTTATAACCAAAAAATGACTACTCGGAAATATATTTGTCAGTGCAGAAACACTTGTTTTCTTATGACAAAAAATGTTCTGAGGGAAACAAAACGAAACATTTTGAACTATAATATTTTACACTCTTACAATTTTCCCCCACCCGCACCCGTTCAAAACAATAAATATTATTATTCAGATTAAAATAGTCAATGTGCAGATTATGCTGATCGTGAGTTGAATGGATTGTGCCTAAATAATTACAATGCTATTTTTTATTAATTTTTCAAGAGATAACATGCCTGCTTGCAGTTTTTATGCTTTATTATAATGTAGATGCTTTTTCGAAAACGAAACAAAAGTGCAATTAAATACATACTGGCAAATAAAAACACATGCACAAGTGTGGAACAAAATGTGCTGAGACATGAACTCAAAGTATTCTATTGGTAAAGAAACAAAAGAAAACTGACCACCCCATACGTTACAAGATAAGCACTTATAAATAATGATAACGTAACATGCATTAGTACAAGTACTACAAGTGCACAAGACATTCAAAAGTTTTAATTACAGCATGCAAAGCATTGTTGTGTGTTGGTGTTAAGTGTCCTGTGACATTTAGTGTGGCTGTTAATTTTTTTAAATTAAAATAATAAGTAAAATAACGTGGGATTCTTCAGGGGCAACAAAGTGGTGATTTAAAAAAAATAAAAGTAAAATAATTTTGAATTCTTCAGGGGCAACCAAGAGATTTAAAAAAGTAAAAAAACGGATTTTTGATTGAGTTTCTAAACGTGTGTGTGATTGATTGATTTGTTTTCAGACAGTTTTCAAAATCTGATGTGTAAAGAAAGGCGAAGAGATGGTAACGACGAGTGATGACGACAGTGTTTTAAAGGTTTCCTCTTTTAAAATTTGTAATGTCCTTTTGTTTTATTTGTTGTAGTTTTTGGTTTCGAGTTGTATTCTTTTCTGTTTTGCTGTTGAGAATGTTGATGAATTATACCTTGAAAGTTGAGTGAAATGTTGGCATTGCTTTCTCCACAGGCGTTGACTGCATTACAGCGCCAACTGCCTCCGTCTCCAATGACTGGACTAGATATTTCAAGACTAAGCATGTACGTGTCTTTACCAGATTCTTTCCTTGACATTTTGATTCTGTCTGATTGCGTGATTTGCTTTGTTCCCTGCCACCATGTGATTTCTGGGAGGGGCTGTGCCTCCAAAATACATTCCATTACCAACAGCTCCCCCTTCTGTTTTATTGTCGGCTTTTTCGGAAATCGAGGGGGTTTCCCTTCTGGAATTCTGTCAAGGTGTACACACACATTCATCATTTTTTTGCACAAAAAAACATTTCCCTATCATTCCATCACTCTTTGCATGGGACGCAACTTGTCTTTAACGCTATTTTTGTAGATAGCTTACTTGAGTTTACCACCGCCTTCAAAATTCAAATTGACAATGGCGGTAGCTTCACCATGGTCATTTTTGGCTACTGCCTTGTACTCTCCGTCGTCAGTAGATTCTGCACTAGATATTGTCAGTCGGGACATGTAGAACACTTCAGTGGTTGACTCTCGGGTCACAGTCGTTTTGAATCGGGTTCCTACCACTTTCTGACCTTTGTGATACCTACAGTCACACAGTGTCATACAAAGTTGCTATTTTTAGAACAAATCCCACATCCCTTTACTATTCTTTTTTTCTCACTTTTTTAGTGTCTTTTTTGTTTGGTTGTAATAGAAACGTACCATGTGACAAGAGGCTCTGGTTCGGAAGCAAGTCGTACTTCAAATGATATAGCGCCATTTTCATCTTGTCTGATGACAGGTCTTTCAGTAAAACTAGGTTTCACAGGTTTGCTGCCTCCTGAATCCCCTACATTGAGGAACGAACCTACGATCCCAACGGTTAGTATTGCATTACTCGCCGCAGAATTATTCTTAATAATTTATTTTACTTTAATAAATCTTTCATCTGTCATTTTTTTATCAATGCTTCACTAGAAAATAAAACTACACAAAAAATCGATTATTTTACTCTCTACTCCTAACGAAAATATTTGCCTAATTTCGCAAACTTATTTATGTCAATGTCAAAAACCTAAGTAATTAATTTTTATTAATCCATTGTTGCATTACATTTATTATATTAATTGAAAAAATAAACACTGCTCAGTAGTCCAAGCTGAAGGCCCGGTAATCGGTCTGCCCCCTTAACTTGACAACTTTCTCCGCCTCAGCAGATGGAAATGTAAAAAAAATCTGCTTTACTAAAATTCTACATCCATCCCATTTTTTCAAAGATTTCATTTCTTGTATATTTACAAAAGAATATCTACCATATTTAAGGATCAAAGTCTACATTACAGAATCAATATCTACCAAAAATGAAAGGGGAAAGATAAGAATAAAAAGTTGAAAGTTTGTATTTACAACAGAATTTTTGTATGCATGGCACCAACTTTCACTGTGCCACTGTGTTGTCCATTTTGTGCTTAAAGAATGAACAGTTGTTGAAATAATTTTAAATGGATACTATACAGAATACTTATACCAAGTCAATCAAAAAAGGTCCAAGGTCATTCAATTGCTGTTATATTTCATATTTCAACTACACAATCTTTTAACTTTATCCTCTATTTTTATCAAGGACAAAGATCCTCTGCAAATGTATCCAATTTTGCAGAAAATTACATGGAAAGGCGCAAGTAAAAAATATCATGCTATGTGGTACACGTAAAGACTGGTACTTTTGTATGTAAAACTATAGCTTGAAAGTGAAACTAAATCGCCTAAACTTTCTAAATCTAATTTCTGCTCACCCCACCCATTAGATTAACTATTAAACTCAAAGAGCAGTGATTTGTAGTTATGCTAAAAAGCATAGCTAGTTGCCAATAGGACATATTTTTTAAATGCGTAAATGCATAACAACCACAAAATAAATAACTGCTGCGGGTGATTTTTGTGAGTTTGTAATACATAGCTATAAAATTTATAATAGCCCAGTTTTCATGCAAGATATACTAATAAATATGCAATAAATACATATTATAAACAAGAATACAACGCCCTATGTTACATAATTATATATAGCGATACTGGATCAGTTTGCAGACGCAGACATGATATGGACAAATACTTATTTAAATTATTTCAAGAAGAAAAAGTCAGCCAATTTAAAAAAGATTTCTACATTCTACCTTCACCTCACACCGTGGCCGTAGTGCTATTCTTATTAATTCGTTCATTTATAATTGGTGGAAACATGTCCTTTGAAGCGCTGAATGTATCAACTCTGGCCACACTAAAATAGTTCCATTGCCTAAAACCCTAATTGTCTGCCATTTGTTTTATGTGCTCAATCTATAGTAAATAATTTAAATTTTAAAGAAGAGTAACAGAAAAGAGAGAAAATTGGTTTGTGTTGGACTTACTGTCAAAATTGAGACTGATCGTCGCATTGCTTTCACCCAGCTCATTTTTCGCCGTCACCTTGTACTTGCCGGCGTCTTCCACTGCTACATTTTTTATCTCCAGTGTAGCCACGTACACACCTCCGTCCTTGTCTACAACTAACTACACTCCCATTAAGAGAAATTGCAGAAGGGAAATCAAAAAAAGAAAAGAAACATGATATATAATAAAAGTATATGTATCAATGAGGCGCCTAATAATTAAACAGGGGTTTTTCCAATATAGACAAAATATTTTCATTTACTCCGTGTTTACTATATTTTTAAACATCGAAATTGCTATATAGAAAGTAGAACACTTTTATTTTATAAGTTGTAATAAGCTTGAGGAGAATGCAAATGTTTTTTTACGCACCTTGTGTCTACTACTGCTGGATACTTGATTCCCATCATGGAACCATGAAACGGAAGGTTTAGGATCGGCTTTAATTTTACACTCGAATACTAATCTACGGCCTTCGTCCTCTTGACGGATTACAGGTTTCTGAGCAAAACTAGGAGCGACCCCGTCGATTTGCCTGTACATTTTTTTATGGAGAAAAACATCAAAAAAAGAGAACAATTTTAAACTAGGGAAATAAAACTAAGGCAAAATGTATATTATTGTTTAGTTATCATAACCATTTTTGTCGTTTTATTGTTGCTTTTAAACCTTGTGCTGTTTTAAAAGAATTCTGAAAACCGCATAAAGTAAATAAAGTAAAAAGTGTAAAATGAAATTGCATTTTCATGTTTCCCTTCTAGTCTCTGTTTACATGAAAATTTACGAGATGATGGGTATTAAACCAACAACAGCATTTGGTATTTTTTCTGAGAAGCCAAAAAAAAGTGTCATGGTCATATTCAAAAAATTGCTTGTTTTAATACAATTTCTTGGAAACAAGCACTATAAAACGTAAACATTTTTCATTTTATTGCATAATAATGGGACTCTTGTTTGTTCATCGAATATGGAAGCAGACCGGAAGTAAAAGTTTAAAGCCCATGAGCTCTTTTAATTTCAAGTTGTAAAATTTCGTTTGTCAACTTTGTGGTTGCATTCACACAAAAATGTGCTAGTTATTAGCTTGTGTGTGAATGTGAGCATTTTATTACTCAATAATTGATGAATGGAGTACTTTGACAAACACTTTTATTTTTTTATTATGTTTATTCTAGTGTCACATAAGAATAATAATGCGAAATGGAACAACTTTACATAAAACGTCGTCTAAATGTACTCACGCTTCGTTATTAGTGGTATTATTATTTTGATGATCTCTGCTCCTGTTTTCACAAAACCAGCCGAGTCATCTCCTTTTATCTTTCAAACATCTTACCCATATCATCCTGCAGTGCACGCGTGTATGCAAAGTTGTGTTTAAAACCTAAATATATTTTAGACGAATCCACAGAGACAGACACACACATATAGCCACCCTCCCACGCTTTCCCGGTTTTTGCCAACTTGGTGCATACAAATGTTACATGATAATAATAGGATAAAACTCTGTGTATACTTATACGCATATATATTTTATTGTCTGTCTCTCTATGTAATATATCATATCATACTACTTTTACAGTTATAGATATGTACCGCACAATTATATTTTTGGAATGATGGATTTGTATGTATTTTTGTTTCAGTGACACACATAAGATTTCCAACAGATGACTAGTACAAAAAATGTACTATAAACTCACTACTGGGGAGAATATTTTTTCACCATTATTATCACTAGAAAAGATGACACATGAAATGAAATTTCTCTTTTGATTGTCATGGTAACAAACATTTATAAATAATTTAGTTTTCTTAGAAAATTGTTTCCTTTTTATTTTTAGATCATATAAACTTTTCATATATAAAATTATAAAAAGTGTCTATTAATATGCATAAATGTACGCCCGTGTAGATATACGCATGTACCTATGTATTTATAATTGCCATGTTTACCGATTCAATGCCAGCATAGTGTTTCTTATTATCACGTCTATGACTAAGTACTCCGTACTCTCGGCGGTTCTCCCAGACAGACCAAAGTTAGATTAAAGGTCAAAAAAGTAGCATTAAAATATGAGTTCAAATTTGGTTCGGTAGCACTAAAGTAACCCTCAGTCAGCATAACCGCTTGCGCAAAGTTTCCCGTTTACTTTTTCCAATCAGCTAATTGACTTGCAGGGATTTCGTTACACCGGTTTGTCGGTTAAGTTCTTTAGCTTTGATAATTAACCGCTGCAAAATAAATGTTTATCTCATGACTAACTGACGTATGTAGTTTTTATGAGAGTATGTGATGAATCAGAAAATTATTGACAAACAAGAATGTAGATTTTCTAGAGATTGACTCATTCTTTTTTAGTCTCTTCTAGCGTCATCAGCGTCATCCAACATATTATTCTCATAGTCACAACGATGACTAGAATATCGGCTCACGAGGCGTAAAACCGGTAACATCATCGCCTCCCCCTCTTTCTTTATAAAATCAAATCGTCACTTTAGACATGTAAATTTACTGCTGCATAATCACAAAGTATTGTTAATAATGATCCGACAGAAAAAAATCAGTGCGACTATTTTCGTAAATATTTCAGAAACGTGTCAAGTATTATGAAAGAATCTCATGGTCAATTACTCATTGAAGTTTGGATGCAACTATAGATCACTTCCCCTATCACCGCATTTTAAGCTTAGGAATGCGGTATCATTAATCATTATCATCAACATCAGTCAAAGGTCATTTTATCAAACAAGCA
>JAQFZG010001557.1:0-20521 GCA_034695465.1 Entomobrya nicoleti | reverse complement strand
GATGGGCTTTTCGCGAATATGTGTCCGGTAGTGGGAAAATAGTTGATGTGCATGCATAAGGCCCTGACCACAGAATAAGCAGTGATTCTGCGGAATCCCAGAACGACTACTTGCACGAAGATCAGAATTTTCTTGATTTTTTAACTCTGTAGTTAAGGTAGAGCATCTTAATTTGCTTGCAGTCATCTTTAAATACTTGAAAGAGTTTTCTTGAAAATATAATCCAAAAACACGATAATTGTAAATTTTAAATTACTATTTTAACATTTACTACTCTTCATGTTTATAACAAATACCACTTACTATATGATGGAATGTCGGAAATTAGGTTTTAACCTTTAGGTTTAAAAAGACTTTTTAAAGTATCAAAAGCAGATGCTAAAATATGAATATTTTTTATTTGAAGGATTCCTTTCTATACTTGTTATTTATTTATTTTTAAATAATTAGCAAAATTACTTCTCACCCAGATTTGAAATAATTTTTTTTCGGAAACAATGAAAAAAATTATGTTGTGTGTGTGTACAGGAAAGTTTTCAATTGCTTGAATTAGTGGTAGTAAATACACGACGACGATCATCTGTTACTTGCCATTCAGATGTACCCATGCAGCTTATATATTTCCTAACAGTGCTTTCCTCACTCATTTTTGTTCCTAATAATTTGCCCAAAGAGTATCGGGGTGTTATGAAAAATATTGCATGTGCGTGTCTAGATTTACCAAGTAATGTTTAATAGCATTTTCCCAATTAAACATTGTGTGTTTACATATTTATTTAGCTTTCTAAACCAAAAATAACATTGATCATGACAAATGAAATATATTTCGATATGAATTTTATTCTTTAAAGATGAACTTGAGTAGAACTTCAGCAAACCTATCTTGTGCTGCAAGGAAAAATATTTTATGTGCATATGTGTCACTATGACGATATGATATATAAATAAATAAAACAAAATTTTTACAGTATTATTATTAGTACCGTAAGGAGATAGCTTCAATATAAATCAAATGTAAAATTTATTGTATTTAACCACAAAGAAATGTGCGATACTATATTAAAATTAACTATTAACATTACCAAACTATATTATTTGGATGATCAATTTCTGGTTATTGTTCTCATTTAACAGGTCGACACTTTTATAAGCCTACAATTACTTCAAACATTTTAAAACATAATTGCTAATGAGTGAGCTTGTGTCTAGTTAACTCGTTCTGTGAGGGAAAAGCTTTCACACAGTTGCCACATTCAAAAGGTTGTTCTCCCGTGTGCACTCTCAAGTGCCTTTCTAGCACGTTTCGGTCCGAAATCGTTTTCTCACAAAAAACGCATTCAATATTCCCAAGTTTGAGATGAACAATTTTCTCGTGTTTTAGCATGTGGCCTTTTCGAGAAAATGCATTTTCACAAAATCCACATTTGTACTTTTTCGTTCCAAAATGAGTATATGTTTTGTGTTCCTGTAGACTTCTTGGGTTGGCAAACATTTTGTGGCACAAATCACAAGCTATATTTTCCCCTTTGGTGTGAGTGTGTTCATGTCTTGTTAAGTCTTTCTTTGCAGAAAATGCTTTGTTACATGTTTTGCACTGGTGCGGTCTTGCTTTTTCTCCTGTATGCGCCAAAATGTGCCCTTTTAGGCCTCCATTAGAGGAAAAGTATTTACCACACAATTCGCATTTAAATGGTGTGATCTCTTTGTGCGTGTTCTTGTGCATTTTTAGTGCACCTTTTTGTACAAATCCTCTTTTACAAACATTACACTTGTAAGGCTTGGAGGTTTCGTGTGTCAACGCATGTATTTGCATGTTGCCCTTTTGTGTGAATGATTTTTTACAAACTTTACACTGGAAAGGTCGTTCATTAGCGTGCATTCGCATGTGGTGTGTTAGCGTTTTGTTTTGTGAAAAATCGCAAAATTTGCAAAAGTAAGGCCGTTCATTAGTATGGACTCAGCTCGGTAGTGCTGGAAGAGTCCAGACATGCCCGTAAATTGTTTTGAACAGAATAAACACTCATATTTGCTTACACTGGGATGCCTCTTAAGGTGAACTTTCAGATTGTGGGCAAAGTTGAATCTTTTTTTGCAGAACTGACACTGAAGCGTGGGCTTGGACATTTTTAAGAAAGTCACGTAACCAAAAAGGTTTAAAAATAATTAATAATAATATTAACTGGTTCCTAATGTCACGCTTTAAATGTTTGTTTAGTTTTTGGAGATTTAGGATTTTATAAAACAAATGAACTTGAACAGAATAATATTTCAGACTTTTATCTCTAAATAAGTTATTATTTAGGTATCAGTGATGTAGGGAATTTGACTAAAACCTGATGTTAAATGGGATAATGTTAAAGTGTGACATTTCCGAATGGAGTATTTAATGTACTAATGGAACGAGTACCTATCACAAAAATTTTGTTTGGGTATCTTTTTGCTTATAGTGTTCTACGTAATAAGATATACATTTATATAATTGAAACTAGTGAGCATCTACATACCCTATTAGTATTATGGACTGAGTTGACTCAAAATAAAACCGCGTTTTTGACCGCGCTTAGTTGAATGTAGGGTATGTTTTTGATTTACATGCTGAAGGTGCAGGTTCCACTACGAATTTTTTAAAACTACAACAAACGTGAAAGGAGATAATATTAGTGTCGCCTAAAGGATCCAAGCTCAAAAGCTGTGTTATGTGCTGATAGGTTGGGACGTTTATACTTTACGCATATCTGTGTTGTATTATTTGTATGAGCAAGTGCAAGGAATAGAATATTCACATCGACTTTTTTCCATCACTGTTGTGAATCCATCCATTTGCTATGTTTAAATATGGCCTTCGAAGAACATACTCTTGCCACTTAGGAGAAGGATTAAGTTTAAATTTAAGCATTTCGAAAATAATATGGACTTCTCACACGCACATGGAAACCATGAACCACATTGAATTTACTTGTATAGCTAAGTAGTCAACATGTGCATATGTATGCGACAGCGCTTGTACCTCTAAATTCGTTCGCATTATGGTTTTAGTGTACCCTTACATAGAGCTGTCATATCCTAGCATGCTGTACTGCTATAAAACAACAGGTACTTAATAATGTCAATTTAAATCAACAACTCCATTGTATATTTTCTTTCTTAAAAAGCATTGAGTTTTTAAGCAAACCAAAGAGGTTTATAAGAATGCAGCAGTTTAAACTACAATAGAACAGAAGTTGGCCACTTCAAATAATTTTTCAACCAAATTGCTGGGTCAATTCGATCACTTTAATAATTTTTTATTAATTTGACTAAAAACATACCAATTTCAATCCTCATGAAGTAAAATTTAAACCAAAATTTGTTTTCAAATTGTTAAGTTACTATTGCAACGGCATAAACTTGTACTTTCTACTCAAATACTTTTGTAGTTAACAAGAATAGCATATATTCAAAATGCACCAGTGTATCTTTTGTGAAGCACCATGGACAAAGAAAAAATATCTATTGACTCACTACAAAAGCCATACTCGTGAGAAATGGTACAACTGTAATTTGTGCGGTGTTGAGTTTTTAAGTTTGGGTGGACTCACAAGGCACATGGTTACCCATACGGGTGAGAAACCCTACAAGTGCAAAACTTGTCATAACAGATATGCCCACTCTGAACATCTTCGTGAGCATGAGAAAATTCACAAGAAAATAAAAACTTACAAATGCGAAAAGTGCAATAAAATGCTATCATGTCCCAGAGACTTGTCTGAACATCTGAATACTCACAAATCGATAACCCCTTATCAGTGTAAACTTTGTGGGAAGTATTTATCCTCAAGCAATGCTCTTAAAGGTCACTTAATATTGCATAGCGGGGAAAGACCGTTTCGCTGTGAAACTTGCCACAAGACATTTGCATTAAAAAACAGTCTAAATAAGCATATTAAATCACACAACAAAGAAAAAATATTTGGTTGTCCAGTTTGTCAGAAGAAATTTTCCTCAAAAGATTATCTTAAGATCCATGGCCGTGTTCATACTGGAGAAAAAAACAATAAGTGTGAGCAATGTGGCAAGTTATTTTTATTCCGACAAAATATGCTGTTTCATCAGCGACGTGTTCACGATAAAGTTAAAACTCAGAGCTGTGTATTTTGTGATAAAGCATTTATGCATAGATTTGAACTAATTTCTCATACAAGAGGCCATATTGGGGAACAGCCGTTTGAGTGTCGTCGTTGCGAAAGGACTTTTGCTCAAGAATCAACGTTCAGAGGTCATGTGAGGAAACATGAACAAATGAGGCAATTGAAGTGATCCTACTATGGTTCTAATAATTTAAAATAGTACGTCATTTTACTTTTGTAATGTTTCTCTTAGGAATTTGTAATACATTGTTTATGATTTTGATAGAACTGGTATCAAAACCAAATATTTTTACTGTTAACTAAATGTAGTCTAAATTTAAGAAAGTCGAATGTGTAATAAGTTCTGAATTTAATAATCAGTTTTGGTACAAAAGTTTCAAATTTTATCTTGTTTTACGATGTTTGTTGCAACTTGTTTGTAATTTGTTGTATTTTTATAATTAAACTTTATTTTTAATACGTTTATATATTAAATTACTTATTTAAAATAATTTCTGGATGTATTTAAATATTATTTAAAATTTGTCATTTTGTTATTTGTTTTTGATGAGTACAAATTGTGATTTTGAAGAAAAATTCTACTAGGGGAGTGAAAAGGGTAATTCAAAGGAGCAACTTTTTCATTCTATGACTTGCATGTTTCTAAAAAGAGCCGTAAAAAATCCCTCGATACAAGATCACAAATTATTAAAAATCCTTACAAACTTAAAGCCAATGTTCATCCGTTCGTGCAGAGGGAGCAATTTGTTAGCGGTACGTGTTACTAGTTGAGTAAAGTTATCAATTATCATTCGTCAAGTTTTTTTGGTGATTTGGTTAAAATACGTAAGCTAGGCAGGGTTTGATAAGAACAAATCATGAAAAGTTTTGTAAAATTTTCTAATGATTGTTTTAAATTTAATATTAAATTTTATTTCTACGTTGCATCAGTAATTTAAAGAATATTTCCTAAAATAGGTCTCACACTATGTTTTATAAAAGGTTGAAAATGTATTTCAAATGTAAGCTATAAGAGAACTTATTAAATGGAGCGCTTCAAATAAAGCTAAATATTGCAAGGAATCAAAAGAATATAGTTTTTCGCACACAAGGGAATGCATAAAGGACTTTACGAAAGTTAGTATGATTATAAATATAATACAAGGGTGAAATTAAGTTGAACATTTTTGGAAATATAGAGCTGCTGAGTTGGGCTCACGGTAATAAAAATAAATGTTGAGTTTGGTACATGCATCACGCCCATTTCTTAGAAAACAGGTCTAGTGAGCGTCAGCTCAGCTGTTTGCTTGTTACTACGTCGGAGCAAATATAAGCACAAATTTAGGTTTAAAAACTTAAAATAAATTCTAAACCATGATATATCTCAAAAGTTACTACAGAAAACGTATTTTTGACGACAGAATTGAGTGAGTTTTTAGTTCCTATGTTAGAATACACTTGTATTGCTTGTTTAAATTAAGCTGGTCAAATAATATTTGCAGCTAGTTAACACAGTTTTAAGTACAATTACATATGTTATATAACATTGATTGATTCTCTATTATGTCAAATTCCTAAACATACATCATATATATTCCTAATAAGAAAATATATTATTCCAATTGTGAATCGCGTTGCCTGAATACCAATATGTGTTATAAAGTCATCACGACGCCCAGCATTATCCTTTTATGATCAGAGAAGCACTTTTCGAAATTTTGAGTCGAAGAGGCTCCATCTTGTACTGAAGAACTGCTGCGAATATTTATAGAAACCATGAGATTTTTATATTCATTCGTATAACTTTTTTCAAGTTGATTCATCGGAATACCAAATGGTGTAGATTCCAGTTTTAGTTCCAGTAATTTAAATGGAGCCTCCTTCCACTTAATACTACGTGTCTATCAAAATAAATACACAATCAGATCAACCTCAGTCATAATTAAATATATTACTGTAAAATTTGCATAAATTTATTACGGCTGTGTAAATGAAATTATCTACCTTTTTATTGGGATTCCAAACAACAAATTCTACTTCTAGTTTGGAGTCCAAATTGTCGAGTTGCACACAAGTCCACGTCACAAGTTTAGATTGGTCGTGTCCCCAGATTTTGGACACCACCAGAAATGAACTTCCAAGAGAACTCTTCAGAACCACGGGTAACCAAAGGCCAAAATTTGTTCCATTTTTTCTCATAACCCTTTCATTTGCTTCCGAATTGAAACAAACGTAGTGCAGTAGAACAGAATTCCCCGAATGAAAGATGACGTTATGGGTTTTAAGGTGAGCAGTGGTTTTTTCTGGCGACAAGACATCACTCCAAAAGTCACAATTGAATCCAAAATAACGGCAAGGTTGAACAATGCGTGGACTTTGAATTAACAAACAATGTTTTGAAATAGATGATACAAAATTAAATATTATAGTTTATTTTTAAAATTGATTTAGAGATTTTTATTCTTACTTGTATATGCATTCAGTTTCATGAATAGCTATTTGACTAGCTACTCTACGAACAAGGCAGCCTTCTTGATGGAATGAACACGCTTTCACCAATTTCGCTAGTATTTCTTCTGCAACACGATTCCGAATCAGTTCACCTTTTACTTTAAGATCACCTCGACATTGTGGGCATACAGTTATCTTCAAAGCGCACTTTCGACAAATGAAGTGCCCATTAACACATTGATAAATTTCATTTTCAGGAATATCAACACAAATTGGACACCGCAAAGCGTCAAGAATAAGGTCAGAATCCAAACTCATACTTAAAAATGTTTTTAAAGCTGGTTCTCGGGGCTGTGATTAGCAGGACTGAATAAATGTTCAAAAATGATCATGGAAACTGACAAGTTTTTCTTCTTAATATTTCAGTAAGCCGTTTGCATCTTTCGGTTCATTTTCGGCAAGCTGTAGTATTTTGATTTAACAAATTGTTGAATGTGAAGTGTATTTTTAACTGCAAATTATTTATTCAATACTTATATTTAGGTGGTAACGAACTATGTGTTTATTGAAAACTATTAGGTAGTCCAAGGAGAAAATTTGGGCATACTATTATTGAGTACTAATTAATGTAAGTTTGGTTCTCAAACAGTAATTAAATTTGTATTCAATCCACCATTTCTAATACAAGTCAGTTGTAAGCACACATATATACACCGTAAAGTCTTCCGTATTTTTTTATATTTGGCTAACAAGGGGTCACTCAAGCTTTACAAACTTTCAAAATATCCGTTTAAAATAGAACTTATTTATTTAAAATGTTGAATGATATAATAGAAATGTAAAATATGGTAATAGTGAAATACCTCAGATTTAATAAACTAGGTCTTGATTCGCCAGATACGTACTACTCTGTAATAAATAAGTGAAAGCAGAGAGTATGTTTATACAAGAACAAAAAGAACCAAACTGTTATACCAAAAATCTGTGGATTTGAACATTGATTTGATTACTATGCGTATTAGTACTTAAACTTGTGTTGTAATCCAGCAATCTTGTGCTACAGTACTATGTATTAGATAAATATAATATGGGTATGCATGCGTTGTGCTTATGTCTAAATATAATACACTTTTCACTTAGCATAAATAAATATCTTGATGAAAGGTCTTGCTCGAGCGTATTTTTTACTGGGCATGGAGAAATATTAGCATGTCAATTTTATACTAGATTGGCTTTTCATGGTCCAATGCGGAATTTCACCAAACTTACAAGTATAAAGGGAACTTTTCAATGTAAAAAGATACATGATCCTATCAAAGTTTCAATTATATACAGCCCAGCAAAAAGTCCCCGCCGATGTAAATAGAATGTTTTAAACTTTGGTCTATATCTTCAAACTTCTAGTATAGTTATGTTTTATTTTGTTGGGGGTGGCTATCTAAAAACGAAATCTACTGTCCACACTTTTAACTGTTTATTTGCACAGAACAAAGGTATCTTTTCAGATTGTGCATACTTCTTGAGCATAATAGTTGTGCTTACAACTTACGTGAGAGTAGATTATAGAATATTATAAAGCTTTGTAATTTACATCATACCAACAAAGTTCCAGTCTCTGACGCTGCTTCCAGAATAACAAAACATGAGCAGGAATGTGATATTTAACATAATAGGTAAGTTGTGGCAAACATGTATGAATTTATTTGCATTTTGTTCCAGTGAAGCCTACCAATTTGGCCAAAAATTTGAAGGGGTAAAAATATATTTTGTTTTACTACTCTACAATGACAAGCTTGTCGGAACTCTTTTACATTTCACCATGATAACTTCAGCTGTTACAAGAACCCACTTTAAGACTATATATGTACATGTCCAAGTTTTTCATCTTAAAAAACATAATTGATAATTTTTAAATTAAAATACTTAAAATTACAAGTTAATAATTTAAGAAACAACAACTGGTTTTCGTATTGCCAAATGCATTAATTAATCCCTAGTCTGGTAAGTATTTTGGGATTTTTTGTGCAAGCGAATATGTCTACTTAGACTACCTTGATTTGAAAACCTTTTGAAACATTGTATACACTTAAATGGTTTTTCTCCGGTATGCGTTCTAGTATGTCCGTTTAGCTCACCATATGTGGCGAATCTTTTTGCGCAAATGTTACACTCATGCATCTTATTATGACTATGAACTCTTCTCTTGTGTAACTGTACGTATTTTTTACTCGAAAAATATCTGCCACATTGCTCACACTTGAAAGGTTTTTTGTCACTGTGTATAATCTCATGTTCACTTACATCAGTCTTTCTGTGAAACATTTTTTGACAAATTGGACAGCTAAATGTTTTTTTGGCAGTATGTCTCTTCAGATGTAATTTCATCGTGTATTCGTGCGCAAACGTTAGATGACATATTGTACAGCGGTAGGGTTTTTCACCAGAATGAATTCGAATATGCCCATGTAGTCCTGCTTTTGATGTCAAATACTTTTGGCATAGATTACACCGGAATGGTGTTATCTTCTTGTGTGTATTCATGTGGGATGCCAAAGCTTCTTTTCTTGCAAATCGTTTGCCACAATCGTTGCACTTATACGGTTTCACTTCCATGTGAATATTTTTGTGTTTATCACGGTTACATTTGTAGGTAAAGGACTTTTGACAAATGTTGCACTTGTATGACTTTATACCGGTATGTGAAACTATGTGGGTACTTAGATGTGCTGAAGTGGAAAATGACTTGTCACACAATTTGCAAAAGTATGGCTTTTCCATTGCATGATGGCGGTAATGAGCATACAAGTGTGAATGTTGAGTGAACAATTTATCACAAAAAAGGCATTGGAAGGATTTAATGCCAAAATGCTGTTTCTGGTGAGTATTCAAATTGCACTTAATACTGAAAGACTTTTTGCAAATATAACAGTTGTAGTTTTTTGTAGCCATTGTGTACGCTAAAATATTTGAGTGTCTGAATTTTATTTCGAACTTAAACTGGATGGTTGAATATAGATATCCACTGGTTTCAAGAAATTTAAAGTAAAAAGTTATTATTCTGTGACCTCGTACACTGAGTAGTGTGATGACCAATTAGGCAATTTACTAAAAGTGTTTAATTATAACGTTTTGACGTTTGGGTAAATAATAACTTGTTTGGTGGTAAAGTGTTATTAATATGCGTACATACATATATGCCACGCATACAATACTGCAAAAACTAATACACGTTAATGTAGCTTGTTGCTGTTGACACTGGACAACACGGACAAACAACCGTTTGTTTTACCAAATGGGTCAACATTTGAGTCATTCATTGATACCAACATTATGGCAGTAATATGTGTAGTATCTTAATCTTATGTCAGAACATTGAATAAGTGACACACCCAAAAATTATGCACTTGATGAGTTTTTTGTATAGTTGACATACTGTACAGGATGGATGCATATGACACTATGATATGGCATTGATTTCTTATGAATCTCAAGGAAAGTCTTTCAGACTGACTTTAGATTGTACAAACAAGTACGGATATTATAGTTTAAAAATCTTCCCTTCTGAAAAACTTGCCAACACAGTAGCTTTTCTGTCCCTCAAATTTAACATATAACTAGAGAAGTTTTGGTTGGATGGTTAGCTCTGATGAAGAATGCTCGAGCTTGGAAGAAATGTATTTGAATACACAAGTAAATTCCTAAACTGAGCAAGGATAGTGGAGCTAACCAATGTCTTCCCTTTGAAAAGGCTTGGCCGATGGAGTGAGCCGTGTTATTGTTCCTTAACCAAAAGATTATTATTTTAAGTTAGTTTTCACCCAAATCATTGATGCTCTCATCCTTCTTGAAATTTGTTTTCAACATTGCAACGCTTGTACGTTCAAGCATGCAAGGATATTGTGTAAACACAAAATCTTCTAGTATGAAGATATGTTTTCCGAGCAGCTTTTTCTCATGCAATGTCAATACACAAAAAAGTTAATTCTGGAGGGATGTTTGGTAGCATTACTAATATGAAACAAAAATATCAATGCTCGAGCCGGTGTCAACATACTTGAATGCACACAGAGAATCCTAAAACCAGCAAGGATACTGAGCTCAGCAAAAGCCTTACTTTATTAACATCATTTATTAAATCAAGTAAACTTAAAATATACAATAATGAGCCCAACCAATTTGTGTGATGATATAACAAGAATAGTAAAAGTTCTGAGCAAATAATGTTCGAATGTAAAAATAGATAAATAAAATGACCAATAAAATCAATTTTGTACTGAATTTATAATTTCGGGTTACCTCTGGGTAAATTGGGAGAACATGTAAGAATTATTAAGTTAAGTAAAGATTACTTTTGATAATAACGCAATGGTAATTTTATACATTTTATCTGTAAATTTATATAAGAATCAGGTTGCATTTACTTATCAAACATCTGGATATACGTACATGTACCTAATAAATTCATTTATTTTGCAACATATGCATAGGTCAAAGTTCCGATATTAAAATTTTCTATAACATTTTTTAGAATTTCCACAGACATTCATCCATTAGTCCTCTTCAGCATAGAGATCCCACTAATTTTTTTAAACAGTTGGGCATAACTGTAAGTTGCTGTGCAATTTTTTTTCGGGCTGACATAGTTTTGAGTTTGTTGATTTCCTGAACTAGTTCAGTCCAGCTGGTTGTGTTCACATATTTTGTACCAAAAATATATTCATGTACACTATATGAAAAAAAATCGTTCGAGTGCCATTCTCGACTAGAAACAACTCGCAATAATAATTAACGATTGATTATATGGACAGGATCAAATATATGTTGACGGGGATCTATTATATTGTAAACATTACGCATATTGATATCATTACGTCTATGATTTTGCACTGGTGGTCGTTATCATTGTTTATTAAGTACCGCTTTTAATTCAATGGTAGGGAACTGTTTTATTTTAAAACATGGACCAAGTCATTTATTTTGCAAAATATGTAAATGAAAAACAGCTGTAAACTATTTATTTTTCTCCTAAACCTGCAGTTCTTTTTTCTTCCCATGAGTATTTGAATATATTTGAGGAAAGACTTGTAGAAAAAATGTAATTAGAAAACAATTTCATTGTTATTCATTTATAAACCCTTTATTAATACTCAATATGAAAATTAATTAGAGGGATAAAATTAAGCAATTTTATTATTTGTCCATTTCCACAGGACTTTTTGTAGCACTTTTCAGTAGAAAAAAATAAATAGTACGCATACAATTTTTTCATAGACCACAAACGCTTTTTCCCTTTGTTTCTAATTCCAAACTGCATGCATGAGAAATGAACCATATTGCTCCACCCAAGCCAACCCAAACTTCTGGGAAATACTTTTTTCTCCAAGCCAAGCATGCATGTACCTCTGAAAGCATTTCTCTGCTGCACTACTCTGATGCATTACAAGGTTGTCCGCTTTGGGAAGACGTGCTTGGGTAATTTTCGTGAAATCAACAAACAAAATAAATTTATTATAGTTAATTTGGAATATCTTCCATTAAATAATTTAAAGTATGCATATTTAGCTCATTGCATTGATTAGTTTGAAAGAAGTTTGACAATAAAAAGTCTTTATTTTGTAGTTAAAAAAAAGTCTAAATCTGTAATAATAATAATCAGCAAGTCAGCATAATTAATTTTTTGTTAATATTTTCATTTTGCATCAAATTATAGCACGATGGCTGGGTTCCCAACTACTAATTGTGATGAGCAGTTACTGGTGACTTCCTGCCTGGACGATGCGTGGAGCAACTTCACTTGTCAAATTAATGCAGTTTAAAGCACAACTAGCTAGCCCATTTAACAGGTAAGCTGAAATATAAATTATCTATAATTTTTTATTGTTTCAAGGTATTTCATTTATTGGTTACAAATTTTACAGAATTCCACTGACTTTGTGTTCCACCTGCCCACTTCCCATCAGAATTTGGAATGGAGTGTGATCATCACATTAACCGACCTTCTGGGATTAATTTTACATCTAATGCAAGCCAATTACTTAAATTTCAGTCAATTTTGCTAGTTCATAGTCCAGAAACACACAAGTAGTCACATAAATTATACAAGTAGTGTGGTTAGGTCTAATGATTTTTTTTTCTATTCTACAGTTATCGATCTCCATTCCACAAAATGACAACTTGACTTTACGCTTGGAGGAGCCTCCTTCACCTCTGACATGGTAGTATCCAAGAGCATTACATTGGCAAGGCATCCGGGAGAAAAAAAATTGCTGTGACAATTCAGCTTTTGGTGTGACTGAGTAAAATAAGTAGTTAAAGATTTTGAGAAATCTTTTGAGCATTTTTATTAGCGAAAGTGTAAACAAGGTAAAGTTATTAACCAGTCCATTTAGAATGTAAGCCAAGAAGTTCAGTTAATTAATAATTAAAGCTAAAGTCAGTTAAAATGTTTATAAATATTTTGGTTAGATGGTAAATTCAGGCAGGTTAACTAGAGTTTTTTTAAACAAATCATAACAAAAAAACTCCACGATTTGAAATATTCTAGCCATTTCACTGAACGCTGATATCTATTCTGGATTTTGACATTCTTAAAATTCGGTTCAAAGTGAAATTTAATTTCCTCAACAGAAAACTGTAAAAACATCGAACAAAACCCCCATGATTAACTAACAATAGCTAATTAGTGAGATGTTATAACATCTGAAATTGACGGGAAATGTACCCAAGCAGCATTTCGTATTGGCAGAGCTTTAGTGTAAACCGTTGGCTAATCCTTTCAATAAAAAAATATAATATTGAAATGGTAATCTTCATATGAAATTGTAGCTCAGACAATATTTAAGTACATTTTTTACTATGTGTAAGTCTGCAAATACGACTTGTCATAGATTAAATTTAGTGGCAAAAGTTATCAAAGTAGTAAATTTGACAGAACAATGGTTGTTTGGAGTATAAACAGCAAAAATGCAGATGAAAGGATTATCCAGAAATCCCAAATTAGAATCCAACACAAAATGTATTGTGTTGGACCCAAAAAAAATCGTATTAGTACATCTTAATGTAAAAAGGTGGCCAAATATTTATGTACACATGTATCATGTAAAAACTTTAGTTCTTTTACGATATTAACTCAGATGGAAATTTTAGCATTCAACTTTAAAAGGCCTATTGTGAGGGAAACGTTTTCAGACTCATAGTTTATATTTACCTAGACAGAGTGGTATTATTATAGTATGATAAAACCGTGAAAATAAGTATGTGAAAACTATTGGCTCAACTGTTTGAGTGTCACATATTTTTTGTTATTTACTTATTATGTCAGTAAACCATTTTTATTTAAGCTTCCTATCAAAATGTATTGGTCGGAAGTAGTATTGAAACTAAAAAGGGCAATTTAAAAAAGGCAAGCTATCTAAGGGATAGGGGCAGAGAAGTATTATTGATATTGTTTTTGGGGCATCGAAATTGTGATATGTTGCTCTTTTATTATAAATGTTGATTGATAGTAATACTTTTAAATAGTAGTCTTCATACGAAATTGTAACTCAGAACGATACTTTTTAGCACTCCATCCCTTAACCACACCAGTTTAAAATCAATTTTCATCTCTATTAAGAAACAAGATTTGTTTTAGAACAGTTAAACATGAAAAATAGTTTAAAATGGTATTTCATGTGATTTTTTTTATAAAAACAGACAAAAATATAACATAGCGTTAAACAAAATGTATTGTTTAAAATGTAAGAAACAAAAATGTTTTCTGGTTCACAATGAAATTATCCGGTTCGCCCTTTATAAAAGGACCATGATTTGTGTTAATAGTACGTAATTCATAAGTCAAGCTGACTATATCAAGTCAGTGTTTGTTATCATAAGATTCATAATAATCAGTTAAAATAGTCTAAAAAACGACAAAAGTTGAAACAAAATATTTTACTCGAAGAGAAATATAAAATGTACTATACTTTACTTAACGTGATATGAAGAATAGTTTAATTACTGTTAAGTCTAAATCAAAATATAACTCTCTGAGACAGTTTTGTTACGTCTCATCATAAACAAAATGTGCAGTTGAAAATTTACACTTTAATAAGCATAGTTTATTGAATGTAAACTAACCGTTCAAAGAAAATTTAAACAATATCGTAGGTTCAATAGTTTTTTATTCAAAATAAAAACGAAATTTAATGTAAAGTTTAGTTAACAAAATATGTTTAAAGTGTTTATGTTTCAGTTTACGTATGAAATTATAGCTCAGACAATAACTTGTAACTACTTTATCAAAAACGTTGCATAAAGGCACTGGTTTGGTTGATCACTGAAAAGTATAGAATAATGTTATTTAAACAGTTAAACGATTATGTTCAAAAATAAAAAAATATATATGGAAATGTAATCCATTATTATACAAATTATAAATGCAACCGACATTGAATGTCTGCACAAGAATTGTTCCAAAAATGTACCAGGTAAATAATAGTGTGCAAAAACAAATTTTTCAGACTGATGTCTGGTTAGTTAACATGTTAGTTTTTCATTCGACAATATCATCCTATCAAATGTAATGAAAGAAAAAAAGCGAACTAATATTACAACTTTAGTGGATTTTGTTGATAATGCGAATATAAAAAACCCTTTTGCGAATAAAAACGTTTAGAGAGGAAAAAAGTCCATACATAAATTGGACTGAAAAGTGCAAAAAAGTTTTAAAAAACATTGGTTCCAAATTGTAAGAAATGTAATATTTAAGCCAGAATTGCTAAAAAAAGTAGTCTAGTACATTAATATAGTTATTCTGAAATACAAATGTAATGTACTCAGAAGTTACAATAAAACGGTTATATAAATTAAATGGAGAAATAATAATACAAATATGAAAAACATAACTCTATATATTGACAGTAAAAGATGCAAAGAAAGCATTTAATCTTCAAATGGCCAGTAAACAATGGAACTAATTTGGTATTGACTTGGTATTTATGATCAAAATGCTGATTTTGACTACCTGAAAATTTTGTTAAAATTTGTAAGCTAAAAGTGTTTGTTCAATATTTAAAATGCTCTAAAATCTCAAAGGTATATCATGAGAATATCCGTGTTCACCTTTATAAAGAGGGCCAAATTTTGTATTATCCCACAATTGTATGTTAGTTATATAATAATTATAATAAACAACTGTTTTTATGCTATGTATTTGAAGCATAATTTACTAGTCACAATTAAGAAAGGGTATATTTGTTAAAATTAAAGAATGGTTTTAAGTGAATCTGATTCTGATACTATTAGTAAAAATATAAAGCTATGCTAAAATCAAGTTAACTACATGTAAAAGTTAAGATATCAGCAGAATGCTTTAATTAGTTAAATGGAATTTTGGTGCAGTCATTTTTTGTTTGATTAGAGCAGTACCATATTTTTAATTCCATTCGGTATTAAAAGTCTTATATTTAAAAAATAAACTATATAAAGTTGATATTCACAGGTTTCGTTATGGAATTTTATTTATGATTCACGAACATATTGGTAAAGCATTTTTAGTTTTTTATGTGAAATTGAAATTACCAATTCTATATGTCAAAAAAATACAGTATACAATTTAATGCGGAAAATAAATGTCATGATGTTCTATAAAATGTGATGCCATAAAACAACGAATGAACTTCATTTTGAATTTCATTTTTTTTTCATCAAAAACTTATTTTTTTGGTTTTCGATTGAGTGATGGAAGAGTCATTCTCTAAATTGCAGTTTATTACTTACTAATGATAATTAATAAATCGTTTTCAATTTTAGAGTAAGTTTTCATGCAAGCTACTATCATGCATTTCAGCCTTTGTGCATTGTACGCATATTTTTACTTGAAAACTGTGCATTTGACAATGTTGCTCAGCACAACACAGCTTCATAAAAAGATTAATTGCATCTTTTAATTGGGAATCGCTGAGAGATCTGTTCAATTCCAATGCAAACTGTTCCCAACATTACTTTGTATATATATTGTATAGAACATTGAATCCACAAAAATATTTCATTGTAAAAAGGTATCTGTAGTGCAGGTTTCATTCCCACATATACATTTGTTCGTTTTACAGTCTGATGAGTACTGGTGGAATAGTTGGTTGCTTCTTCTGCTCTGGTAAAAGCCGAAATGATCAAGCCCTTGTCAGCTCCTTTCTTTGAACACGCATATTCCTGAGATAAACGAGGATACTAGAATCATCAAAAGTTTTCCCCTTTTGCATAGGTGCTACATGAACAAAAGCTTTTAGTAAAGCTCCATGGAAACTTAAATTAGTCCTGATTGATCTTATCTGTAAAAATTGATCTCATTTCTTTTTGTAGCACTGCATTGTTTTTATTTTGGCAGCCCTTAAAGGAGCCTCTATGCTAAATTTGATTTTTTGGCATTCCAGATAATACAACTGGGTATTTTAAACAAAGTATTGATTTAAAGTTCACCAAATAATTTTCCATTTACCACCACTGTGCATCAAATTCACCATTTCACATTTGAGAAGCTAAATCGAAATATCAACACATAGGAAAATAGAACACATTTTAAAAGCTAATCATTCTTTCCAAATGTGGCTAGAAGAGTATCACGGTTTACATCGTTAAACTTTGGTATAACTGCTAATGAAGAAACGTAATTTGATACTATGTAACGAATATATACATCAACTAATTTGAGGAACTGGATGATTGCTTGAACAATTAAATGATGATCTTCTGGTTCTCACGATAAATTAAATCAAAAAGTGTTAGCATATTATTTATATGTAATGTATACAAGTTGTATATCAAGCAGTTAACAGCGGTTTATAAAGCCCGGCTCACACGTGTTTTTAGGTTCATTTTAACCAAACCATAAAACCGTGTTTTCGGGAAAATTGCATATTGGGTTAATTTGAATCTAGGCTACCTTAAAGCATCATTATTTCAGTTATGCCTTCCATATTAGTAATTACTTTTACATGGGAAAGTCTTGTCTAAACATTCATCAGAAATGATCTATATATAAAAACCAGTCTTACGGAAATTTCCACATATTTCATTTAAACAGCTTGTTGACAATGAAAATATATAGAATAAAAAAAATATGTTTCAAAGATGTTCTAATTCATTGTTTCGTGCAAATGTTATGGCATCACTATCACTGATTTTAATCATAGAGGTAAATGTGCATACATCAAGGATAATAAAGGTTTATACAAAATTCTTTTATCATAGAAATGAACAACAACGTGTTAAGGAAATTACATGACTGTGTATGATATTAGTTAAGAAAATAAACCAAAAAGTATTCCCAGCATAAAGATTTGGGTTTTGGTAAAATATCACTATTTCAAGAGCTCATACAAAAGAAGATAGCTTGTATCTTTAGCGCAATGAATTCAACTTTTTACTAGCTCCCTTGATACATGAATTATTAAACACTGTGTATCGTTACACATATCATTTGCTATGGATACAGAACAACGAATGTACTTGTAGTAAACACAAAGTTTGCAGCCAAACAGTTGTTTAGCTTGACGGCCTTTCATATTAAACCCAGTATTGCAATGCTTCATTATATCGGATAAGTGAGTCCAAAAAAAACAACTAACACTACATTAAGGCATGCATATATATTTACAAAGTAGAATCTCTAAACTACTATATCCGTATGCATACATTAGCAATATTGTAAAGAAAGAATATAAGACCATTGTGTAGGTAACTACATAAAATGTTCACAATTTTCAAGGTATAGTTCAGCAGATAGGTGCCAAAAAGAGTAGATAGTCATATAAATTATATTCTATTCCAAAATATACTGTTGAGAATAAGAATTACCAACACCAACACATTAGAGTATTTATTAACGTAAACTGGACGTTTTTATCACACGGCGAAACTTCAGTATCACATATGTTTGATAAGTAAAATAGTATATAATTTACACTTTTGTTTGAAAATTTGCATTTAAAATTCCGCTGATTTTTCCCCGGTTTTAAATATACAGTACAAATATAATAAATAGGTGGAAAGTTACTTTTTCTTGCAAATCTGGATACAAGCTAAAACAAAATGAACTCCAGCGTTGTTTTCAAGAAGGTATGTACTTACAATGGCACACGCATGGCTCATTTAAAAATCGCAAAATGCCTTTACTGAATTTATTACTTTGGTATAATTTACAGATTAATCTGACGGAGGAAAATCATTTTACATGGCAACTACCCAATCGCGTTCTCAACGGAAAACAGGATTCCATTCATTGCACTTTTAAAATGGGTTCCAGAATTGGTTTACCGTATGATTGTGAGTGGACCTGCAGGCTAATTCAGAACGGTGGTTTCTTGGGTACACTGGAAATTGAGCTTTCTAAACGACCACCAAGCCTGGAAGAGTTCAACGGCTCGTTTGAATGCGTGATTTATAAAGTCAACCAAAGGGATTCTTCACTTTACGCAACAACCGTTGGTGGTTCGTTTCTATACTATAAAAGAAAATATTAGTAATATCTAAAAAAAATGAGTAATATGGGGTTTACATTGTTTCCTCAAGGTTTTACTGTAAATTTGGCAAAACAAAAGTGGTCCAGCCTCGAGCTTAGGCCTTCGGATCAAGCTGGGAGCCCACGTTTACCCAACGGTTGTAGTCTGAAGTTTGAAATAACTAGCAAACTGGGGTCTCCTAAATATAAAACAGTAGATGCGACACTAAACAGCTTCAAAGTAAAGTTTACTGAGAAGTTGCAATCTGACCTTGCAAGTATGTTAGAGTTGTCGACCCTGTCTCGTGCGGATAAGCCGACAATAATTGTGTGCAAGGCGGAAAATGTAGAATTCCCAGTTATTAGAGGAATACTTGCTGCAAGAAGCATAGTCTTTTCAACAATGTTTGAGTCCCAAATGAAAGAAAATCAAACTGGAATCGTGGAAGTGGCCGACGTGTCATCTGCGGTAATGAAGATCCTCTTACATTTCCTGTATACTGGCAAACTACTGGAAAACTGGAAGGCAGTTAGCACTGTAGAGCTACTCTACGCCGCTGCCAAGTATGAGGTGCGTGATTTGTTGGATTTTTTGGATGTCGTGTTGGGAAAAGTGTGTAACATTGAAAACGTTGGTAACCTGTTGAACTTGGCGAAAAAGTTGAATTTAAACAGGGCAGAAAACGACTTGTTCAATTTAATTAAAAATTCTTCCCAAACGTTACAACAACTTGAAAAACTTATGATGGATGTTGATGCCAACATAGTTTTTGAATTTGGGTGTGATGAGGATGGAATCTAATTATTTTTGTCAAACGTTGTAATACTACAAATTATAGGAAACTATAAATATTTCCTTTTTGAAAATTTCTTGAATAGCAACTTATATTGATTTACTTCAAACGTATCCCTGTTATCTTACAAATGTATTCTAATGCTCACATATTGTTATGTTTAGAATCTTTAGTTATTGTTCAGAGAGAAATATGTAGAACAATTAGAACTAGTGCAATGAACTTTTCTTAAGAAATCACATATTGTTGAATGTACTTTGGGAACCATTTTAGTGTACGCTCTTCACATTTTATCATTTATTTTTCTATTGTTGATGGTTTGTCAATAAATGCATCTGTAGAAACAGTGAAGTACAATTTAAAACAAGAGCACATTGTTTGTCTTCTTGACAATATATTACAATTATATTGTTTAATACGGTCCTAGGAATCTATCCATAAAACGAGAATCCCAAATGACAAGAATCCCAAAATATTTAGCAACAACGGAAAGAATCCCCAATTTGAATAATGCCCAAACGGAATTTTACCCAAATCTATGTATGTAAATAAATGAAATGATCATCTTATTTCGCTTTCATTCATTTCAAGAGGATCTCACCCTACTGTGTGGATTTGCATTGAAAAACTGCAAAAGGAACATAATCATTGGGAAGACGAGTTAAATAGAATTAAGACAGGCCTTAGTGAAA